>OX103979.1:35823940-36138080 GCA_944470395.2 Schistosoma turkestanicum | reverse complement strand
TTCAGCGACAATTTATGGATAACTGATTATGGTTGGTATGGTCATTAGTATTCATACAATTTGTCGTATGCAACGTAGACGTTATCAGAGTATATTCTGAATTATGTTATAATAATAATAGGAAGAAGAATGAAGTTGTTGACAATCATTCATCATCAGCGGAGGCGGCAGTGGCACTACATCTACCCTCAATAAATGAGAATAGTATGGTTGAACCATGTCAATATGAAAAATTAGTTAGTTGACCAAATCGCGAATTAATCAGTAATAATTATCATAATGTCATTATCAATGAAAATGATTATTTGCAAAATAACAATATGTCTTCTGTCAGTTTGAATAATTATCCACCTCCGTATGGATCTATTACTGGTGATTATTAAAATCCGGTACATCCTATCGCTGATTCACCTTTTACTGCATCCCATTTCAACCTTAATAATTAATTCCTTAATAGAAAAATTAAAGATGTTTTGAAATGTGATTTCAAATAACTCATAATTTATTTTTACACTAAAATCACCTTTGAGTTGTTCGTTAATAGTTCTCGGTTGTGCTCAGGACTTACATTTCCCTCTTTTATCAATCCAGCATACCAAAATATTGATATTTTCACTGCTACTACAAACATAATTAGTCTCATATTGATTGGCTGCCATCCTATCTCTCTACTCCTCAAGGACTACCCTAAAGATATCGTCATTATTTAGCTGCACACAGAAAAAAAAGCAAACCACTCACTCTGAAGACAAGCAGAATAGCGAATTGCTCGAGCAGTAGAAAATTTCAAACTTTTTCGTCTAGTTATTAAAGCCACTATAGCAATTACTGCCAGCAGTACAGCTAAAGATAAAAATAAGCCGACATAAATTGCGATTTCTCGAGTTTTAAACATTTGTGAACTTGGCATCTTTGATGTAGTGGTCGGTGGTTTCATGTCTGAAAGGTGTATTCCCTTGGGAACAATTTTATTCATAGAGCCTAAAAGAAAGGTAAATTTATGTAGTATACGAAACTGAAACATAGTTCACGAGAAGTAATAAATTATTTTCGTTAGATAAGCGTATTTTTTAGAATCATTATTATGAATTTTCAAATAAATTTATTGGAACTTTAAGAACTAGTAATAAGTAATTTACTGAATCCACTTTAACTGTTAGGGTGGAATTCACTACCTACAATATACTTTCATCCTGTTTAATTTCTGTTAATTTTGAAGTATTAAGTTTAAAGAAACATTAAGTTGAATTACTTGTTAAGTAAAATGGTTCACTTGTTAGAAACTGACGATTTTATGCCTAATTACATTTTCTATTACAATAGATTATTCACAAAAAGCAAAATAAATTACTAGAATGAAAACAGACACTTATACTCTTGAAGTTCAACTAAATGACTATAAAGCATCCTAAAACCTCTCGTGGGTTGTGAATCACTTGAAAAGTACACAAGTTGTGAACAGAAGCACATCACATCATACGTTTACTATTGTCCATTTCTTAGGTATTTAAAAGATATTTTATTATGTGGATTCAATTAAATTAATCAAGTGAAAATCGATCATTCAATGGTCTTTTAGATTCTCATAGGTACAAAATTGAATTGGACAAATAATTCATTTCAAGCATGGTGTGGGTTTTATATCCGTACCTTGCATTACTTTTGTTTTTTACATGGATTACTCAAGTCGTTTATCTTAATTGCGTGGTTCAAACGAAGTTATTCAGGAAATAAGAAGACAAGCATGTTCACTAAACTTTATATTCAAAAGCTAGCTAAACGGAAATGAATGTCTCCGGTAATTATTTACCGTAGCTTTATTTAAGGCTGTGTCTCCGAGAGATGCACTGAATTTCACTGGTTTTTTTCCGAGTAACGTCTACTGCTATTTCCAAATGCTGTACAAACTGGTTTTAAAGGATTAATAAGGTGCTTTGTAAACTTGACAAAATTTCCTAAACCTGTCTTCTTCAATATCACTTACATTATTTATCATGTTATCTTATAATTCTGCTTCACATTATTTATATCTGTAACAAATAAGCCCCAAAAATGTGTAAAAACAATGATCAGCCAGCTTATATAATCTTAAAGTTGGCAGATATATTATATTTTTGACAAAATGTCCTCATATATCTGGTTAAGTCAATTTTATTACAATGTAAGGTCCTTATAATAAATGGCAAAATTATGCATGGAGGAAAGCTCATAAATTCATTTCAAGTGAAGACCGCACGAAGCTGCTAACTCTTCTTTTAACCCTTCCTTCTAGTGGTTGACTGGATGACGAAGTCGTCAACATCTCAGGAGAATCACGGAATACATTGGACAGCTGGGATGCAGCTGGACAATCTGAACTTCACAGATGATCTAGCCCTTTTAAACCAAACGCGACAACAAATGCAGGAAAAGATGGTCAGTGTAGTAGAAAGCTCTAAAGCAGCAGGTTTGAATATACTCAACAGAAAAAGTAAGATCTTTGATGCGTAACATGTACCAACAAAACCGCGATCAAGGGAGAAGCTTTAGAAATGTGGAAGCAATTACATACATTGGGCAGAATTATTGATAAACAAGGTAGATCTGATGTCCATGTGAAGACACGGATCAGCAAATCAAGGACAGTATTTATACAATCGCAGAACATACGGAACTCAATACAGCCGTCAGCTAACACCGAAGTCAAAATAAAAATGTCAAGACATCCTTATTATATGGGGTGGAAATTTGGAGAACTGCGAATGTCACCATCCGGAAGATACAAGTGTTGATTGGTAGTTGCTTACACATGATACTAGGGACCTGTTGGCCAGATACCGTCAGCAACAATGAACTGGTGGAGAGAACAAAGCGGATTCTATCTGAGGAAGAAATTAGGAAAAAGCACCGGAGGTGGATAGGACAGGCATTGAGGAAAGCACCCGAGTGTGTCTTAAGACAAGCAATTACTTGGAACCCTGAAGGCGAATGGAAAAGAAGGAGACCGAATTACACATAACACCGAGAATTGGAGACAGACTTCAAAAGAATAAACAGAAATGGGGTAGAAATGGAAAGCAAAGTCCAGGATAGAGTAGGCTAGAGAATGCTGGTCGGCGGTCTATCAGGAGTATGAGGCGTAAGTAATATCCTGATAGTAACTTTATGTTAGGTAATGCATGATGTATTACTAGGTGAATAGGAAAGATATTACTCAAAGCGTTAGCCAAGGCAGACAGAATTTTACTTACTGACACACTGACTTGCAGAGCAATTCCTTGTCTGGAATAAAGGCAAGGGACACTGATCCATTGCTAGATGATTCATATCAAGTGATTTCAATTCAGTTTTTGAAGTTATGTGATTGGCACATAAACGACTACGAGTTTGCTGACAAACTATTCGTGCATTGCTTCCGTCTGTTGTAAGTTTATGACATGCTCCCCACTCACCCCAACTAGTTAAATCACCAGCTAACGGTCGATTCATGACAGAATTATAAGCTGGAAGTAGGAAGTAGAAATCATTGTTTAAGAATTTCGATCGGAGTACAGTATTTTTAAAATTAATTTGTGATTAGAAAAAATATTTAAAAACAGTAGTTTCAGTTTACCAAATAATATAATTTAGCGTGCACTATGATAAAAAAAATCTTAATCCTTAGGTATTCAGCACAGATAATCCGACATTAGCCAAAGAGAATTAGTCACATGAAATTATATCTCAGCTGGTTGTTAGACAATGTGATAGAGATTTTTTTTAAACAAATGTAAGCACATGAAAATGTCCTAAATACAATTTACTACATACGAGTAAAAATATCGAAAATGCTCTCTTGTACCTTTATCATTTAATAAGTCAATTTCATTGAAATATTGTTATTTTCAGAACGTTGAAATTAGATGCGTTTCCACTGGGTGAATTTTCGACTAGTAATAACACATTTACTGTTCACTCTACCAATGTTGATAGTTGTTGAAAATTTCCAGTATTTTGGTGTGTCCAGTTACTGGTTTCATAGAAGACTCCAGATACTTAATCAAATTTATTCAACTGAACACAATAATCAGTAATGTTTACATTACCAACTGGTTATACACTTCTTGGATAAAAAATACAAACTAACTTGTATCTGATATCCTTAATAGCAACTTAATTTAGTTTTAGTTTTTAAGATGAAGAAAAACTGATTAGCTGTTATTTAGCTAAGCATGAATTAGTTGAATCTGTAATTAGAAGCAAAATTTTTTCAAGTTATCAGCCAACTGGATAAATAAACAAGTTATAAATACATTACGAGTTTGTGAAGAGTGTTAAGTTACACATTTTAAATCATGAATCGATCAATATTAGATCACCATTAGAAACCTGAAAGCACTGGACGGCCGTTTCGTCCTGGTATGGGACTCACCAGCAGTGCTCATCCACGACTCCTGAACGTTGCAGAATCCGAACCCCGGACCTTCGGTATTGTGCACGAACGCCTAACCTCTGGAAAAATATAAATAGCTTATTTTCCTAGCACTGCAAATGATAGTGGCCAGTATATGTAACTCCAAATAAATTTTCCATCATATTTTTCTCGATATTTTTGCGAAAGTAGTAATTATTTATCTGTGCTTCACTAAAAGTCACTATTTGAATTTTACTGGTGATTCTATATTAAAATATGAGCACATACAACTTGAAATCATATATGTCAATTCGGCAAAGTAATTTACATGGTACAATGAATAGAAGTTAAGTACTTTGTTTTCCATGAAATAGTTACATTATCCTATATATCGGAAAACTAATTGTCTTTCCAAAGGAAAACATTTTCTTGTCATAATTAACATTATTTTGTGCAAAAATAGGTCACTGGAAATTTTTAAAACTGTCCCAAATATAACTAACTTACTTTCCTTTTAATATTAAGCTCATACACTTGAATTTATAAATTAAAAAGGTAAACTTTGTATGAATATTTTATTTGCGCATTCAACTCAAAAGTGACATGATAAGGGTTTGATATTGTTACATATCATGTTGAGAAGCCTCTGTTGTGTTCATCTGGTTGATAAGTAGAAACAAAACTTTACTTCTTTATGGTTAATCAAAAAAAATATTCATTTGAGTAAAGTGAGCAATATTAAAGTTGTTGTAACAAACATTAAAAACACCGCCAGCTTATTGTTAGTGAGGGTGTCAATTAAAACAAAGAACATTATCATTTGGACTTACGGAAAATATTAACTCGAGCAACAGCACGTCTTTTCTCCCCATTAAGACAGGCTGCTACACATGTATAATTTCCACTGTCTGCAGTGGTTGTATTCTCTATGATCAAATGATTATAGTCATTAATAATAATGTGTGGAAATGATTTAACATCAACACGTTTTCCATCTTTTAACCAATAAACCTAAAATTAAAATGAAGGAAATGAAACCCATGAAGTATACAAAGGACAAAATAAATTTAGCAACTGTTCAGCGTTCAGTTTCTAGAGTACATTCCATCAGTCCATTGATCCTTAAATATTAATATTTCTGTGTTCGTACTTCTGGGTTAAAATCAGATTTATCGTTGGTATGGGCTAGGGTGAATAATTCGATTTCGAATTATTTTGATTTTTATCAGTAATAGCAAACTTATCAAACAATGAATAAAATCTCAAGCCTCTTCTCATTAAAAGTAACAGTGACCATTATTTTTAACTAACTAACTTCATTAACAGTTGTCTACACAAAATACTTCGGATTCGTTGGCCAGACATGATCAGCAACAACCTACTGTGGAAGAGAACAAACCAGATTCCAGTGGAAGAGGAAATCAGGAAGAGGCAGTGGAAGTGGATAGGGCACACACTCAGAAAAGCACTCAACTGCCTCACAAGACAAGCCCCCACATAGAAACGCAAGATGAGAGGATTAGAGGTAGGCCAAGGAACAAAATACTCCGAGAAATTGGAAAAGATTTGAGAGGAATGAACAAAAATTGAACAGAACTGGAAATGGAAGCCTGGGACAGAGTTAGCTGGAGAATACTGGTGGGCGGCCTATGCTTCATTGGGGGAGGAAAGTAAAGGAAGTAAGTAAAATTATTTTTAACTCAGTTTCGTAAGTTTCCTAAAATTAGAATCATGTATTCAATTTATGTTTGACTGATCAGCTTGGCAGTGTTGTTCGAAAAAGTTTTCTTGTTATACACAAAAGAAAACAATGATTAGGGTATCTATGTTTCTATAAATCAGACTGTAATGTCTATGGCATTTATTAACTAAATATTCTGTGAATTAATCCATCGTTGTAAAGTCTGTCACAGTATAACTCGTCAAATTATTTTGTTTCAAGGCAGTGCAAACAGTTTGAAGAAAATTTTGTTTACACGCTTTTCTTTTGCATTATCAGCCGGAACATTATTCATACTAATTAGTTTGATAAATTTGTCTAAACTAGTATTCACTTCCATCGACAAGATATTGAAATAATTTTCAGCAGAATCACTGAGGCATACTGTTATCCATTCCTCGGCTTTTTACTGACTTCAATGCTCAATAGGTATTTGTCTAAAATTACATTTTTACAGTTACATTCCCGTTTCCTGAAGTGATTTCTAAATAATAGTGATCTGCTAAAATGCTGCTTTACTCAGACTTTTTACGCCCACCGTTCATCGTTACATACCAGCTTACCGTAGGCATTTTTGCAAAAACCTCAAAAATGTTTACTGAAGTACAAAGGTGTGAATAAAATCTGTCAGTGTCAAAGTAAAATCATTAAAAACTTGTTTAAATAGACTAACAGACCACCATGAGGGAATGAGTAATCTTTAGATGTTCCAACAGATAAAGTTTTTGAAAAAACTTTAGATTTTTTACATAACAATCACCCTCGTTGAGTGTAAATACAAATACAAATTTTTTATAAATAGTTTTTATACGATAATGTTTATGAGTTTTAAAACTAATGGTAATCAAATCAAACTAGAATGAATACCTTTCTTAGTTTGGTAAAGGGTTTAATGACAGAAATTTTGAACTTTACAATAAACCCGCAGATCATGAATTTGTTCTAGAGAATAATGACAACGATGATTACTGAGAAAATGCACCCGAGAAACAAAATTTGATCCACATACTGCTTTACTGAACGTTCCCGATGAATGTGAGCTTTGATCCCATTAAACTTGTGACTGTGTTTCGGACATAATTTAGATAAAAGTTCGGGATGAATCATGTTCATGTGTTAAAAATTTGTTGACGCAGACTTGGAACAAGTGAACAACCAAGTTCAAAAATATAACGAAACAATATGACATTCAATGCTGTCAATAATGTACATTTTTTTAAGGAGTTCTATACAAACTAACTCTCTCCAATGCCATTCATTACGAAAAATCGATATCTGCAATTTCTAGGGATTCATTGATGGCATTAAATATTTCGATTCTGATTAGTATAATCAAGGTAGCATTTTAAGTATAGCATGTAGGACTTCACATACATTGGAGCCTGTTTACGCTTCATTTGATCAGGCGCTTTTATTAACTTATTTAATAGACAGAGTCATCCGTATAGCAATAACTTATCTGTACTTTTATGCTTTTATTATTGTCGCGTTTGCATGAGCAGGTATGATTGAGCATTGATTACCATCTACACAAAATTTCACTCTACTCGCTTTAATGTAAGTCACTTAAATAATCCGATGACTAATTCATATTCCTGTGTACATATGTGCAGATTTTGACCATACTCACTCGCTCACTCGCTAGCTCTTCAGCATTCGCATATCGTTTTGGCTTCATGTACCTGTGGTTTTGTGACCTGTGTGTGGTGCGATGCTAAACGTAATCAATGCGTCTTCTGATTTATACACCTTTGGCTGTCATGTAGTAAAGGTTATCAGGACAAGCTGTATACGAAATTTAGAACTATAACGGTTACCGACCGCCAAAGAACTAGTGAGCCTACATCCACCACAAGCATTTTCAAACCGTAAAAAATATTTTCACCGGCATAGCAGGTAACATAAACGGTATTATTTACTCCTTCCCAACAGTCCATTGACATTGATCAAATAAAAATCGAAGTTTCATACATATATATATATACGACTTTAATCGTTTGAAGTAATACATCAAATAAATTTGGTTCGTGAAATAATATAAACCTCTTGATAAAGTTCATACTAGGTGATATACTAAAAAATTAACTAACGGTTTTTTTTCAACAGATTAATGATTCGTTTTGTTCAATTTCAAAACTACGCTTCATAAATCCATTAACTAAACTCTCTTAAATGACATCGTTTTGAATATTTTTATGGGTGTTAACCATAATGACTAGTTTTAAAACTCTACTACTTTCCTTGAAAGAGTTTTTCTTTTTTTCTATAATTAACACACTAACTATTAGATATTGTAACAATTTATACAAACAAATTTAATTCTGCCTACTACTACTACTGCTACTTTGAAAGGAAGTTAAACATTGTATTGCTAGAAAAAAAATAAGGAAAACTCTTCTAAAATACTTCCATATACTAATTAGGCTTATTCATATACTAATGGTTGCTATTTTTACTCTAGCATTTATGACACTATATCAAACAACAATGCATATACACATAAAGGATCAGTGGTACTGTGAAAGCAATAGTGTTTATTTAGGTGGTTGGTGTATTATACGCTTACAGTGATAATAGGCTTCAAAGTACACCTTAGATCTAAGTATGTTTCTCACTTAGGAGAGCTAATTAGTTATATATATATATATATATATATATATATATATATATAAAAGCGGAAAATCAAACATTGTAATTATGGTAGCACAAGTGAATGAATGTTCATACTTTTTGTTACCATTTCATCTCAATTTGAAAAAATACTACTCACTGGAGTAGAAAAAACAACGATACAATTATTCAATTTTTTATATCATTTCCTTTTATGCCAGAAATATATACACTTAATTTGGTTTTTCTTTGGCCTATAATTTAAAAAAAATGTCAATCAGAATTTTCTAAAACTGTAAATAATTTCAGCAGTGTTTGAGTACTACTATTTTAGCATCAGAAATTAATGAATGCACGTGTATTTGCTACTTATACCAGTAAGTAAAAATAGATTTTCATTTGGTGGTAAGATATTTTGATTCTGCAAATTAAAACTTTACACTTTGCAATTGACAAAAGAAAATAGATATTTCAGTCTGATTCAAACAGCAATATTACTAGTACAATTTGATTTGCGAATAAGACAATGTATATGTCAAAGTGAACAGAAAGGATATTTCTACTTTGTTAGTGTTGCTAGGCTGTCAGGTGTATCTATGAAAATTACAAAAACCTAAACTACTTCGACTGTCTATCATGATTTAACTGTAGTTTTAGTAAACTGATTCAATTTAGTTGGTTGTATAGCCGAATAATATACTATGCGATAATATTCACTCTAAGACAAATGCCTTCTAATAGATTAGAATAAATCTTTTTTATATAGCGTTTCAGCTAGGTACTGTCAGCTTAAAAATACTTATTTAATCCTGCCAGATCTATATGAAAGCTGTTTGACCGATACGATTTCATGATAACAAATACATTTGATAGATTTATCAGAATTGACCAACCAATTGATTATAAAAGCTCTATCCATTCACTATTTATCTACGATAGATTTCCGTAGTACTGCTCAAATAAAAGATTTCTTCGATAAAAACACTGTCTCCTTCTTATTATCGTCCATTGACACAATAGGTTACTGCATCTTCTAATATTAAAACTGAATTTTTCTTTGGTTCACATTTCTCCGTAATATATAAAATAAACTTAACAAACTCCTATTGTTCATGAAAGTACAAGTTCACACAAACTTGAGCAATGTAGATTTTACTAAGGATCAGTTAGTTGACTAGAATATTTTCTTTATGAACACCTAATTTCCATTTTATTCTAGATAATATTTTAAAAATTATATGAGCGCATTTAAACATTGGTATTCTGCCCTTCGGGGCAATTGAACCTCAAATATGTCATTATGACTTTCATTAATGTTAGGCAGCAAGTTTTCAGGTCCCATAATACATAGTTTTAAGCTTAGTTTATTCGGCTTAAAAGTAATTACTTAGATTTTCATTTCACCGAACCCAAACATATGTGAGTTAGTTTCCTTTCAAAACTTTCAAATGGTTGTAGAAACTGTGATTTTACATTTGCACTGTAGATAGCACCGATTCACACGACATACCAATTAAAAAGAATTTATTATGTAAATCAGGAAAGAGTTGTGTTCTTTTAGGTTTCAACCGTATCTTTTTAGTCATCGGATAGTTAAGTTTTATGTGCGTTCAATGAGAATTACTATCGTCGAAAGTCATATTGTAAATACAAGACTGAGAGAGAGATTTGAGTTAAACATTCTTTACAATTAAACTAAAGAAGAATTTAAGGGCATGTCCAACTTTTCTAGCATTCGTTTTTGATACATTCAGTGTACATATGATATCATTTTATGCATTACGTTTCAAAATTCGTTCTGTTTTTTTTTTAAAAAAATACGTGCATGAATGCTTTCTCTAATATTTCATGTGCCTAACTGATAAACTTCTCAATCTTTTTTTAATAGTTAAAAGATACCCCATCTGCTCATATATTAGTCACTCCTCTTGTGAATTCGCTTAATCATGCTTTACCGTTTGTTTATTTGTTTTATTTGTTAATTGAGTTGGTTATTTACCCGGAAAATCAAACTTTTGCAGTAGCAGCATCATCATCATCAGCATCAATCCGATGTTTGGTAATTTTTATAATTAACTAGATAACATTAAAGTGAACAACATTTATACTTCTGTAATTTTGAGACATTTATCTTCAAGCTAATCTGAACAACAACAACAACATAAACCCGTCTAATTCATTACAATTCATCATACCGCACCACAGGTTCAGTGAGCACCACCACTCCATCATATATATATATATATATATATATATATATATATATATATATATATATATTTTCCTAGTCAATAAATAATGAAGATGGCAGAGTTTAAGTATATTATGCCTTATGTCCTCTTTATTACCACCAGTCCACTTGTTTACTTCTAGACAGATGTATTAAAGATAACTAATCGAGGTCACGTTATCTTTTAATATTGGAATAATAGGAAATGTGAACAATTAGAAAAAAAACGCCAATCCTAAATTCAATTAAGTGTGTAGTATAAATCTTGATTAGACTTAAAATTTCATTAAATAAAACGAAAACTAATAAATCAAAACAACTTAAAATCGTTCCATTGGTTTACCCTCCTTGATATAATCTATAATACATTGTTTCTTTTAAACAATATTGTCACTCAGTGAAAATAATTCTCATTTAACATAGTTTATAGTTGTTTATTCTACGAAAACAAACAACAGTTACCGTCAAAAAATGTTTCAGCAGTCTTAACCTATTTAGTTGCAAAGTATATTGTTCAACAGAGTAATTGATTATGTTTATAAGTAAACGCAACTGTGCTACGTTCGCATGATGGTTTATAGATTACGGTATTAAATGATAACTAAGAAACTAATTAAACTAAATATTTTAGTGGTGAATACTTTAATATTTTGTGTCTAATCCTTTCAAATTATTTTAATAACTTGGGATATACCAATGAAAGTAGGATACATTTAATCGGTTTTGATTCTAACGTAATATGACATCTTAGCGCATATTTTATAATTGATAGTGCGGACTTTAAAATGCTTTTTTAATGCTTTTTACTTTCGGAACTTGGCTGGAAGAAGTGGGATGACGATTATTAACCGGAACATTGAATGAAAACCACGAAGCTTTTAGAAGTCCATTTAAACGAAAATAATTAACTGACTTTCTTTAAGAAGAGTAGATCAAAATGATGATATTGAGATCCACTGAAGGTACAATAATAATTGTTTTCATCTTTAAAAAAAATGTGGACAGCTCACAAAACCTCTTGATCGAACAACTAACAGTAAACTGAAAAGGTTTTGTGTTAAATAAAATCTTATCAGAACCATTCAACAACACAATTGTATTTCGATGCGCTAAACTGAAGCAGTTACAAGAAAAATATTAACGGAATTATGTTACATGAACGATATTGTTTCGACAGTTTTGAATAAATAGATTATTTACTTAGATCTCTTGCAGACAGTTCAAGTAAACAGAAGAAAATTGAACCAATTAGCACCAATACACAACATTACTAGATGAGTGATAAGTGTTGCCATTCGTACTAGTAACTTATTCCGACACTATGTATCTCTCCAAAAGTGAATGATGAACACATAACTTATTATGTTATGTCATTTACACACGTAGACTAGTGTATTGTACACATTATTAATGGATAAATAATTTTCAGATTTAGTGATTTTGAATATTATGTTGACGGTTTCATTTATCAGATTGAATTTTAAAATTCGACGAAGGTGCACAAACTCATCATACTAGACAGTAATATCAAGTTTCCTAGTTATTGTTTTCCGATAACTTCACCTAGTAGTAAAAATCTAATTGTCTTTTTAATAAAATTAACTAATATCTTTGGTGAAATTTATAGTTTCCTCTCTTTATGTAACCAAGGTAAATTACTTGGTCATTGTACCTCTGATAAATGTTTTTCTGCACTACTACACTATGTATTGCACATGTTATAGTAGTATTACGTTTATAATAATATGGTTCGTCTATTAAAAGTGATGTCCCCATGTGGCTTTTTCAGTTTGAAAGCTTCAGTACCTAAATAAGTGTGTTTGTTTAACATTTTCATTGTGTTCTTTTTTTCTCATTAAAATACATTCAGAATGAGGACAAATTACTGTAAGTGTAATAAGTCAATAATTTTTTGGAAAAAATAACATTAGAAATTATGCTAACTAACATGTGACTAGATGTTATCATAATAAACACCTACAGTAAATTCACTAGGAATTTTACTGCCAAATCATTCAAGTTATAAATGGTAATAAATTGTACAAATAAGTAGGAAAATCTAACTAAATCTAATTGGCTTCATATATTAGAATCATCAATGTTTTTAATCCACTTGTTTGAAGACTTGAAATAAAATAAAAGTTGATTTACTTGATTTTACATTTCAAACAGTTTTTTAAGATAAACACCGACAGTATTAACGTGAATTTCAGCAAACTGTCAACACCAACTACTTTTTTAAATTTCCCAGTTGAAATTTCTAGACTGTTAGACAACTAAGTAATGGAGTTACTGATTTCATTTAAATTTATTTACAAAATTCCTGATCATATACTAAAAGACATGTGAAAAGTTTTTGTAAAATATAATTCCAACACGACATTTTATGACTGATTTAACTTTTAGTACTACATTATAGTTTGATCCTACTTTTTTCCAGGTTCTTCCAAAACCTAATTTACTGGAACATTGCATTTCTCCATGTGCACGGCTGATGCTTCATATTTTTCAAAATCCTCAAGGAATCAAAATTGTTAAGACTATTCAAAGCTCAGTTGTTCTTTAAATATGTACTAACACGTAAGATATTTTAGTACAATTAATATTCATGTTACATTTGAGAGGTGCATGATAAGCTAGAATAAAAAATGAAATAACTTACTTCAGGATCAGGATCTCCTTCAGGTGGTAGGCATGTTAGCACAAGACGTTTACTGACAGCCAAATCTGTCGAAACTGGTTCTAGTTGAAACTTTTCGTCCAAGTCTAAGTAGATGGAAAAAAAAGATATCCCCTTAGGATGATAAATTTTCATGTGAAAATGGTAGAGCTAAGAATTACTAATGACAAGTTAAAAATTTCATGCATATGGCTTTCGATGACAAATGGATGGCTTTAAAAATAGTATTCACACAATGTTTGCTACTGAGTTTGTAAGAAAGCCTTGTTTAACGAACTCGGTAAGCATCTTTTATAAATATAAATACAACTAAGTACTTGCCACGGTAACATAAGATTTGATCAAAGAATCACAAATAGGATAAAAATATGCCAAAATTGCCTTATCCTAATCTGTGACTGTTAGGCCTTTTAAATAAATTTCATTTATGAAGCAACAATTATCCATCCCTGCTGAGAAGCTTTATATTATGTAGCTAAATGCTCTTCGAAAAGTTTGAGCTACAACTTAGTCTTTTTTATGAAGTGCAACTATATCAAGGATAATACCTCCGGGTAGGAATGTATGAGGGCATGAAAAATATGCTGTAATTGTGTAACTATCAAGTTGTTTTTCCAACTAAATCGAAACTTCTGACTTTAATTATGATTGAAAACAACTAACGCTATTACGAATTACAGTTGGATAAGCAAAATCAAGTTTTACTTAATAAATTATGTATGAATTTAACCGTTTAAATTTAAATTGATTCATCATTCAGTGAACGCAATAAATAAAATATATGAAATCAATATGCTGATGGAGTCGAAATCTTAGATAGTAAAAACAACGTTTTGATCTGAAAATTTATTTCAAACAAAATATAAACAACCTATGGATTAGTATAATGTGTTTAATAATAATGGTAATAATAATAATAAAGTCAAATTATTACCAACTACACACTATAAACAGGTTTATAATGCTGAAAACTGTTTCAAACATTGTGATATTTCATGGTAGGCTTTTAATGATTAAACTCTCTAATCTATCAGCGTTGAATTTTATATTTTGATTGATTTATTTTATTATTTGAAAAAAAAACTATATGACACGATGACAAAACACCTGACTGGTTTCGGATCTCACTTTTAAACCAGAATACATCCGACTGATAAGTCCCAATCAATGGGGAATATATCTGGATTGTTCTTCTAGCTACGATCCGTCCATCTTTAATATTGTTTAATAGTTTACTGAATAAAGTTACCATTATATGCACCTAAGGATGCTACAATAATCAGTTCTAACGAAAGTGAAGTTGTATGAAACAACTACTGAAAGTCTGATAACATGAGTGTAAGAAGTAGTGAAATTTTTCTTCATTAGGTACAGTCTCTAATTATTAACACAACTGTTCAGAACACTCTTTCATTAGATGTTTATTTTTTAGATCTTCTTGATTAATGCAAAACATAAAATCACAAATCCAGATTAACTATCGTTGTCAAGAATCATCCTACTGAAGTTTTTTTCATCTTAACTAGCAAAAAATAATGATGTCTATACACTAACTAACAAACAATACTGTCAATGTAACAATAGGTGGTGGATTTAAAATTTTATGTCAATAAAACAACCAAGCACACATTCCACTTTCATTTGATTTAGTTAAATTTCACTGTGAGTATTAAACTAATTTTCAACTAAAAACTTTCATCCAGTTGAATAATCGAACAGCATTAAATAATTCTTTATAATTTACAATATTTTAAAGAATTTCATACCCATAAATCTTTTCCTTAAAAAGAAATATATCATCTTTTATACTTGAGATGGATTATGTTAGTACTATGAAATTGTGTAAGATGATTTTACTAGCTGATAAGTTGTTTTTAAATCATTCATCAAACACTCGTTGTTGTTGTTGTTCTTATCAGATAAAGTAGGAACATGAATCGCACTGAGTCAATTAGTCAAACTATACATGTTATGAATGTAATAAGTTTATTTTAAAAAAGCCATGAATAAAATGGCGTTGAAATAGGGGAACATGGAACTGTTACTGTTAACATTAGAATGAGTCATATGATTTCGCCAAGAAGATATATATATATATATATATAATATATTGAACAGCACTATAAAATGCATGACATAATCAGATTAACATACAGACAGAATGTTTGTTCTCAATCAAATCATTGTATAATTCTTTTCAGATGTGTGTTTACACAACAAGTGTGATTTTTAACAGACGTGTTATAAAAATTAAAAAAAAAAAGAAATCCATTCGAAACATCGAAATACACTGCATTGCTAAATCTATATGGAATATTTTAAAATAATCATAAATTAAGAACATGCTTCGCCAGGTTAAATTGACCTTTCTGAAGTTTCACCCTACATTGATAAATATGCACCATTTAAATAAAGGAAAAAAGTTTTAATTGAAGCCTATGAACGTATGATGCGATTTTCATGGATTGATTGTGGTCTTCATGGAATTCTACCAAAATCATATCTATTCTTTCTGAGAAGAGAATATAAACACATAGATAAATTTAAGTTATTCAACCAGAATTGAACTGATGACTGTTTAAAATTCCACGTTGAAAAGCCACCAAACAGTTATTGATCGTAGAACAGTTAAAAATGATCTGTAGTAGAATGAAATTAATTACTATAGAACCGCTAGGAAGTCGGAAACGAAAGTACTCTGACGTGAGTACAGCTCGTTTTCATGACAAAAAGGAACCGAACTGGTGATTTTCCATAAGTTCTTGTAAAAACACTCTGACAAATAGTTTTTGTATATTCACCTGTTTTGGTTTACAGTTATCAATTCAACAAAACAACCTATCATTCAGCAAACGTTACGCTTTACACCAATTCAACAATTCTCATTAATCATCTCATATTGTCATGATGTCTTTCTTCGTCATTTTGCTCTCGTATGATATAATATCTTTCTGATTAGAGGTTTCGTTTTTGTCAAACGGTAATGTAGCAGCTTGTGTTATTCATGTGTATAGAAAGTAGAGATTCAGTCAACAACAAAAAAAGAAACAAACTTGAAGAGCTCTGAGATATATTTTATTACGAAATGGTAAACAGAAAATTCAATGGTACGAATGCTGTGAAACGAATTGAAGCTGAACAGTTGAATCATGATGGCATTCATATTATTTTAGTTTGAAATTTCAAAACGATTAGCTAATGGTATTTACCATTGTCACTGGTAATGTTGAAATTAGGACTAGTGTACTTGTTTTTGTTTTACAAAACTCATTTAAAATGCATTAAATTTAACACAAAGCATCCTAATTTCAAAAAAATGCAATGAATTAGAATGGAGAAAAAAAATAGAAAGAAAGAAATCAATTATCCGCTAATGACTCATTGATATGTATATGACAGGAGTGATTTTTAAGGTTAACTAAAAAAAGTCAAAACTTGTGTAGTGTACACACACACACTATTTAAAAATCCAATTTAAATTTATTGTTTCCTTCTCATTTTTTTCAATGAAATTTCTTGTCTAATCTATGCACTGATGTGTTTGTGTCAATAAAACTTACTTACTTGTTGAGGTATGATGCACTTGTTTACTAGAATCCACAATAAAAAGAAATAAACTAATATATTTTTGTTTTTTTTTAAAAAAATACTACAACAACATTGAAGTTTTGCATTGAATACACACAATTTAAAAAATGATAATATTTAGATGAGACGATAATGTGAACGAAACCAAGGTCATGGTTTACATCTTTTACTTCGGGTGGAAATTGACGAATAAATTTTAAAATTCAAAAATTACTATTGTTTTATTTTTATTGGTGCATTATTCCAGATCATGTTTGTTAGATCATCTCCATTCATTTCTTCTTCTTCTTCTGTTTTTATTGACAATATTTTGTATCAGCAAGTGATAATTCCACTGTGTAATTGAATCACTACTTGACCGTGAACATGTTGAAGCAAGTAAACTAGACAAACATTTCAAAATGTTCGCTAATAATTCATACCACACATTCAATGCATCATCTCTGACGTTTCTCAGCTTTTGTCAACTATATGTATTTGACAGATAACTTCACAGAGTTAAAATTACCTCATTTTCTAACAATCATAATTCTAAATAATATAAGTTGGTAGGCATATGAGTAGTGACTGATGACAAAACTGATCGGTATTTTTTCCATTAGAATCAGTCAAACTTATTGAATTTCAAAGGTTTATGTATGCCCTGCCGATAACCTGCATTTCCCTTTTTAATACAACGTGGTAAGTAATTCATGTGTATTCCTTTTTAATATCTGATGAATTTGGATAGTATTTTTGAAAATTAATTACAAATGGTTTGAAGTTTTTCAGGGAACAGTAGGTGAACTAATATTTATTTCTACTGCCATCAAGTTATGACTATAGAAAACTGGTGCCGTTCAATCGACCACAATGCATGAATTAATAACCGAGTCTAAAAATTGGCTGATTTTTCCTTTCACTGTTCAATTTTTTTATACAGCTCATAGAATCAGCTGAAGATTGGTTATCGCATTCCAGATGTCACCCATTTTTACGGGGCAAGAGTTATTATCAAAAATATGAAGACACTGAGGAGAATGAGAAACTGTGTTTTAGAATTCACTCTCACGACTGTAAATACATCCAGTTTGAAAGAAAAACTCTTGCGACAGATTATTTATGTTTAACTTTTTGGCACAAGTATACTTTATACTCATCACATATAATTTTCCGTCTTTTTTTCAAGCTGGTAAGGCACTCTTAATCAGATCAAAATTCATTCATAAGTGATGCTTGTTGAGTGTGAAATTATATCTTCATATTTATATGAGCTGTCATATCAAATTAATTATCTATGACGGCTGTAATAACTTCATAAAGTTCCATTATCATACTCACTCTATGAGCTAAATAAATATGCTTGCCATTTAGATAAAAAAAAGTTTTATAAGTGTAAAATTCTTTAGTTTGTACTAAGTTCATTCATTTTGAAAATAATTACGTTTATGATTTAGTTGAGTTTGTATGACAAGAATCACTCTCGTTTGGTAGTGATTGTCTGAAGTGAATACATAACACCATATTAGAGTGAAGGGCAGTTCTTTGTACTCATCCTACTGTACAAGATATAATAATAATTACTGTTTATAATTAACAGTAATGTTTACCACTTGTCTAGATCAATATCTTCAAACGTAAAATACACTAATACATCATTACCTTAATAATCAATATTTGTTTGTCCGTGTAATTTCAAATAGCTTACAGAAAATTTCCTCTTCTAACAAACTGAGTCAATAATATTATGGAATACTGCTTGATTATTGGCAAGAATAAAAATCCAGTATTTTCGTCAGAATCAATATACATGTTGTTAGGATTTAACATTAAGGGTTGCTGTAAATAATTTTTCCATGAAAAAGATCCTATAAATTACTATACTACTGAAAGAAGCATCCATGCAAATTATTATGCTCACAATACAATACACTGAAATGATTCATTTACGCTGTCAGTAAAGATTTACCTGATAAATCTATACTCTTTTAGCGATGCATACATTCAATAAAGCGCTTTTTGCGCTTTATAAATTAGGTATATAACTTTGATATGTTTGGGGGTGTTCATCTGTTGTCTTAGACATTTTGAGTAGAGATTATTTTTAAATGGTCGTATTATGCAACGTCTACCTTCAAATAATATAACAATTCTATGCTTTGATACAAATAGAATATAGGTGGCAGTGGAATCTAGAACGCGAATTTCGTCCAAATTGGGACTTACCAGCCTCGGTATTTGGTCACTTCCGAAATCTCTAAACGATTTAAATATACTGAGAGTGACAAAATGAACTAATTTCACAAAACGCTTTCCTAGTGAAAAAATCGTTCACTAATGGACAACAGTTTCAGTCGAAATCCCCACACAAATTTATTTAGTCCACCTTGTATACCTAGGCACAGACGCCTAACTACTTTTTGATAAATTTTGTTTTCATTCAAAGAACTGAATAGTATAAATCAATAACGTTTTAATTTACATATTTCGAATTGATTTCTCTGAACAAACAGATTTTTTTGGTTTGTATTAAGTTGTAAATGTTTCATTATGAATGCATATATATAAGTATATTTCTCAGCTATTTTGTGAACATGTTTTACTATTACTACTACAACACAAACAAAATGAGGGAATAAAAAAAAGCAAAATAAATTATCGTCAAGTTAATTTGTCATAATTTTCAGTTTGTCATATTAAGTGTTAAGTGAAAGAAAAACTTTTCAAACACTTGGCTTTAAAAAATTAAAAGTAGTTTTGATGGTAACTAAACTTAAAAACAAAATCTACTCATAGATGCATCCTTATGCGCATACACGACAGAAATATGAATTTTCAAATGAATAGGTACAATGCATAAATGAGATTGTGATTCACATAAAACGATTAATCGAATCTTTGAGATAAGATAAGTATACTCATTCAGTCACTGTCATTGCTGTCAGCATTTTATATCATAAGCATAGTGTCATTGTGACAGATTCATTCTTTTTGAAGTTATCAGATTCCATATAACATTTTGTAATCTTCCTGTCTACAGTTTTATTACTGACATTCACACTTGTAAAAAACTAAATTAACTCTGAATATCGGTAGTTGGAACTCTGAGTTCATTGCTGTATACTCCAAGACAGTCATGTTTCGTAGTCCAAGAGCTCAAAATTACGGAGAGATAAGGTGCCGTTTTTAGTTGGGTTAGTCCTTAGTAGTAGAATGTTTTTTGTGATAGGATTTTAATCGATAACCATGATATCTTGAGAACGGTGTTGAAGCATATTGATCTTACCAAGAATTATCGCAATGAATACTAAATAGTGAGTCATGCAAAAACAACAACTGTTTCATGAATACCATTACAAATTTAACTTTATTATTTGAAGTATACATCTATTTCACGTGTACATTTCCATCTCAAGTAGTCAATCATTGTTCTAAAAAATAAAGCTAGAATTGTGTGCAACGTGCACTACTTAAAATGAAATGTTTTGTCCTATTGCCTTCCAACAGTTGCTGGATTTTATGCATGAACAGTGTTGCATTCGAGCAGAAACATAATCCAAAAGTAATAAGCCTTTAATAACCGGATCCCATATAACTCATCCGATCATCCAAAATTTTGAAGGCTTCATCCATAGGTATACTTTGTTGTTTCCAAGTTTGTGTTTTTGAATAAGTAACCTGAGATATGTTACAGTTGTCAAAGCTAAGTTTACAAACATTATTATCTCAAAATGCATTTATTCCTTGATTATTCAAAGCTCCAATCCCCGTACATAGAAAACACTTGATCATTACGACTATTTCTTTATAAGGCATTACTTATATCAGTTCACATTTTGAGAAATTTAATTTAAATAATTCAAACAAAAGTAGATTCTCTATTTGACATCAAAGATATAAAGCCATGTCCGTTTAGATCATATGTGCGAACTTGTACTCTACCACTTGACAACTTGGTTAAAGAGACAGACAGCTAAACAAATAATTATAATTAGTCAAAAATTGTGTTCATACACATATGAGATTCAAGTGCATCAGTGTACAAATTCTTCCATATTGTATATTTTCACATGAATACATTGTTTTACATATGAAAGGAACACCTTATTAAATATGAATCATTAAAAATATGTTAAAATACAGTTTTTATTTTTTTGGACATGGACGATTAGGTTTTGAGTCAGTAAATGATGAATATGCACATAAAGGTATATATTATCGGATAAAAAATGTATACCTACATTTAAGTGACACTGCATTTTCAATGCATTAGTACACTGTTGTAAACAATGAAATTGACATAGTGCATGACTTTATCATAAAGAAAAAATATATCTCAAATTTTTAAACACATATTTTATTAATTGATTCTTTTCTATTTAGATTAAATGTAAAAATTTATCCAACAGTCAAAAATCGAGGGTTATCGCCTTCGTTTTACTCGACAATAAAAAGTAGGTAGGTAGGTAGGTAGGTAGGTAGGCAGGTAGGTAGGCAGGTAGGTAGGTAGGTAGGTAGGTAGGGGATTGAACAAGTCAATTAAGTTGATAAATGTAAAAGAAAGTTTTTGTTTTCCATTAATTACCACCAAACAAAAAAGGTTTTGTGGCCAAACGATGGTAACATTAAGTAAAAGCATGCAATTGATTCCTAAGTTGACATTCAATGTAAAGGAAGAGACACTATTTATTTAGATAAATGAATAACTAATTATTATTCACTGAGTTTGTACATTATGTTTGTGTATTGTTTTTTTTTTGACATTAGACAGATGGATAGAGTAAATAAAGATGTAAGCAGATAGCTATCTAGATATATACTTTCTGTAGGTTAGAATTAGAGGGGAATAAACACATCCACATATTGTAGGTAATAATAATTCCAACAAAATAGTAAGTGCCACAATGCACGCACACAAACGCTCACATTATTTAATTTTTCATAAATTTTTTTGACGTTATGTTTATCTTAAATTGTAGTATATATTTAAAGAATAGGAAATAATTGACCACTGTCAATATGTCACATCAGAATAAATAAACGCAAGAATGAGAAGCCACATTGGTTGACCGCTTCTGTTCACTTCTTATCATTCTAATGAAGAAAATAAGAACTTTAAGTCATAGAGATGATAGTATTCGATGTTGTTTAAGTTATTTTAACAGTAATGACTAGTTTAGTTAATCAACTCCGTACATGGAGCAACCACATCTAGATGAGATCATTTTTAAGCGTGGAGAAATCGCCCTTGCATTTTGTCAATTCATTTTATTCGTTTTAAACTCATATTGATTTGTTTAGTTTTGCTCCAACTTCCTTATTGTTTGACAATGTAAAAATCATTAGTCAATGATTTTAAAATCACTAGACGGCAATGTCAGAACAGTTACTGAATTTTAATTGGGAAAAGACTATCTTGTGACAGGGAAAGACTTCATCTGACTAGCTTAGAACATTTCTATCCGGACAAAGATACACTACACTTGTAATTAGATTGATTATCTGAGTCGTACTGTTTTTCTTTGCCATCTGTAATGAAGCTATCTCACATAATAATTTCGTCAAAATATACTGATTATAAGTACTTAAAGAATTTTTTTTATAGATTCAGGGTCAGAAAAGCCGTCAGGCCCCAATCACATTCATTTAAAACACCATGTGACATTAAGGAATACTCAGGTAAGTAAATTTATTGTATTATATTTCCTTCAGTCAATAGGACAAAAATGACAGACGATTCGTTGTAAATGCTATCAAACGGTAACTGATATTTATGCTAACAGATGAATCATATCAGACTATCAGTACTAATACTATTAAGTGAACTTATGTCTAAGTAACAAGTTCTCCTTAAATATAAGAATACATAGGTTCATTTTTCTTACACTACAGTCGACACCAAAATTCAGACACTCATCAACAATCGAATACTAGGATTGAATGATAAAAAAATTCTTATTCTGCTAACAGATCAGATTTGTTTGAAGTTCATGAATCAGTAATGAAGTTCGGTCAATGATTGACTAATGATCAAAACATGGGATAGTCTAAACAGGAGGAATTTGTGTGAAAGAGTATAAAAATAATTGGAATTACTCTACGTTGTTCGATGTAGGTGATTCTTGTTCAGTATGGGTATGTCGTACATTGAATCCACCTGGAACCTAAATAAAGGAGCATGGTCAGGCCTGAAGTTAGTAGTTTAACCTTGTAAAAAGAACTTCTCTAAAAAGAGATAATGGCCAGAAAGCATCATTTAAAGCACTTATGATTTGTTCTGAGAGTTGAAGATTCTTTAAATAGACGAGTTATCACGCTTCAACATGGAAGTCGAGAGTAGCAAAGCCGGCACCATTTCTAATTACCAGGGCAAAAATAATAAAGGAAGATGAAATATCCACTCACTATGGAAGACGGGGAGGGTAATTTTAATGGTCGGAAATCGGAGGTAGATATCAAGTGAATGGATACTACCTGGCAATAATTGATAGGGAAAGGTCAGGATCACATTGATTGGTGGTTTATGCCCTAAGAGAGGTAACAGAAGTAGGTAAGTTTAATTTACAAAAAATTAATTCTAAGCAGTCTATAACCTAGCATAAAACGTTTTCAATTATCCATTAAAACCCATTCAGATGTAGGTCTTAAACTAGTATTAAATAAATATAAATAAATAAATAAATAAAGACGATCAACTCAGTATTTAAACAATGACATCATCATACTTATAGGTCAAATGTGAATTGATTTCAATTAGACTTTCTAGTTTTACACATCCTTAATATAAATAAGTGTTTATATGAAATACATTATAAACAATTAAGGTTTGGTCATACTAACCAATAACTAACTTGAAGCATGAATTCTTATAGGATCATGGCAAATTTTTTATTTAGGTATTCCAAACTATGAATGAACTTTTGTTCATGAACAACATTCTTTCAGCATTCACATGTGGTTGTTATTTTCTTTTTTATCATATAACTCAAATGAAGGCAGAATGAGATTTATTTAATCCAATACATAAAGACTTTGATAGTTTAACGATCAGAAAAAGAAGTTAAATGATATAAAAAGCGTTTGACTTATTAGTATAGAATGAAAGATACTAAGTCATTCTATAAAGAAATAGTTATGGCATACAGTACTATGTTGTATATGGCACTGAAGTAAATAATTTCAGAAATATCAAAACCAGTGCTTTACACTCCATTTATTACAGCACCCAGTTAATGGTATATAAATCGCATATCTAGAGAAATTCTAACTGCCCTCTATGATACTTTCATATGATTTATGAAAAAGTACGATAAGCTAAATTTAAACTTTCTTGGATCGTTTGGGTTTGTGTAAGCTTCGCTCACATTACTTACTTATACAATGTGCTAAAGCTGTCAATGAAGCGCTATTTTTCGATCTAACTATCGAAGGCTTAAATACGAGCTTTGTGACTTTTTCAATTTGATCTTGCATTAGGTCTATTCTCTTCAATAAATCAGACAGGATTATTGGAAGTACTATGTCTATGTTATGCAGAATATTTATGCAAAAAAAGGCATATTTGTAAGAATTTTTTTCTTTTTTTACTGTTTGTCTCATAAATATTTGTATAAAAAAATAAGCAGTTGAAAAAAGTTTATAAAGTTTACTTAGAACTACCTGTTGTGCAGTGTGCAAATAAATAAAAAAAATACAACTTGTATACGGACAAGAAAACGTTGTTATATGATAAACAAAAATTGTAACTATCACTCTTCCTAAAAAAACGTCTTACTGACGTTAATTGTCTTCTTGCTTGATAGGATTTAAAGGTCTTTCGTGTTCAATAAATTTTTCAGAAAAACAAAGTATACCTAATAGGATCAATTGGAATCCTCAGATAGGTTGCCTGAATATTGCATTATTTTAAAGTTTTCTGACTTCAATAATATTGATTTACATCATTTATCTGATGGGAATGACTGAACTAACAGTCCGATATAGAACTAAAAAAATTTTTTAAAAAAGATCCCTATCAGTTTCTAATAAAAAAACTCAATTCAGTAAATACAACTGCAATGTTTATAATAATAATAGTTATTTTAAACTTACAGGCTTCTTTGATTTCTGTTGCATTGCTGATAACTTTCTTCGGTCGTTGTAGCTTAACCACTTTGTTCCATGCTTCACAATGACAAACATATGTATCAAACCATTCTTCTACATCTCGAGCTCTGACTTCTAAGCGTAGTTTCCAACGTTTACCTTCTGGATCTGGTAAATTGTCTGAGTTCAGCCTTTGAATCTCCAATGTTCCTGACTCACCGGGGCCTTTGTATGGTATTGTCTGTTCAGCACATTTGATAGCGGCATGTGAAACTGGTTCAGCAACACATTCTATTGTAGCTGGTTTATTTTTTGTTGTGTAATACAATGGTTTAGGATGCTGAATAAAGACAGGAACACCCTCTAAGTGTGTTTCATCTGGTTGTACTAAATCCTCTTGTGAATCAGCTGGAAAAGGATAGGAAAGTGTCAAGAAAAGTTTCGTTATAGTTAGTAGAAATCTTTGTAGCATCGTCTTGTGAAATATTTAAAATTGACTTGGTAATTCTAGTGTATTAAGTTTTAGGATCAAGTAATTTCACGACAATCATCTTCAATGTGACTAGATGAGTATAGAATAGATTGAAATTTCATAAAAATAATTTTTATACATATCGTGTATGATATATACCAGAAATTCAGAAAATTGTGCTTACCATAAAACCAACCAATAATGGAATGATCTACTAACTTTGTAGTAACCAATCAAAAAAAAGAATTTGCATACAAACAAACCAATCATCTCATTGAAACAAAATAATTCCTTGAATCCAGTTAATGAGAAACCATTTATCAATCTAAAATCATGTTCAAATAACTATCAAATATGCACCATCTAAAATCAATCTTTTTAGTTCAGATACTTATATTCAAACCATGTTGGAATAAATAACGTTTTTGTATATCATTTGATCACAGATATTATTGGAAATTTTTTATCGTAAAATACGTTATTAGTTTAATTCGTATAATTTGTATTAGGGAGAAATTGATTTTCCATCAAGAGTTGCACATTCTAATCAGACATTTCGCTTCATAAAATGTATCGTTGTATAACTAGAGAAACCGAGTCCATAAAATGTAAACCGAAAGGACCATATAATAAAACGTCTGCATTATTTTGTTACACGAAAAGACTTGGAAGGTTATTACTAATGTATTCTCTGTAAACCGTGCAATTTCTTACTAGTATCATTTCGCTAGCTAATTATTCAGTCGTTCATATTTACTGTTTCTTGTTCATGCTATGAAATTCGGGTAAAATTTCTTAGTTTCAGTTATGTTACGGCTTGTTTATGGGATAGTTAGACAATTTATTTGTGGCAGAGTTATTTAAATTTTAAATAAAACATCTGAAATAAGATAACATGATTCTAAATTTTGATTACTAGTAAGATACAGTTACGCACAGTAATGGCAGTTCGAAATGTATCCTTTAGTTTTCATACTTGCTGAGATGTTATTTCAGTGTTATCTTGATAATGTGTACTTCTTTCCAGTCTGTTTGTACTTGTTCTTCATCACAAATCTTGTTGAACAGAGTGCTGGACATCTTTGCAGTTACTGCTGTCTGTTTTCAATACCTCAACTTGTATATTGCCTGGTCCTGCCTCACCGCCCTTGATTAACCAGATGGCCATGCTGATCTCAATGTTTAATGGGTCAAAATCATTTGGGAGAACCGTAGGTGCGGCTTCGATGTTGGGTAGGTTCAGTGGGACTGTTCTATTCAAGAGTTCTTCAAAGTGCTCTTGTAGTGTGCCGATAACTGCGTGTTCTTAAGCTCGGTTTATAAATCAGAAGATGAACTCGTATTGATGAATACGTTTATTCGAGGCACACCACAAAGCGAAGCGGAGAAGCGAATTGGAGAAGGCTAAGAGCCAACTCAAAGAGATAGAACATGACTAAGAATATATAGTCAGATAAAAATAAGACAGACATGACAAGCGAAATAGGTATGCACACACATGAATAAAAGCGACGAATGATTGACAAGGTCAAATGCGAGCGATACAAATCATGTGAGTTCATGGGGAAATTAAGAGATTAACATTAAAGCGAAAAGGATGAGTAAGCACGTAGGCGTAATCAATGCTCAGTCGTATAAGCTCATACAAAGCAGATAATAAAAAATACCAATGGTACATACAAGTTGTTGCTATGCAAATGGCTTGGTTAAATAAATTAATCGAAAGGGCTTAACCAAGTTAGATGTGAGAGAACTGGAATATATGTGGAGGGACTACACTCTACCCACCTCTTTCACTGTTCTTGAATGTCAGTGATCGCTTCGCATCCCTTTTTGACTGGTGATTCTGGCTAACAATATTTTACAGCAAGCTTCTTCGTTGAAGCTTATTATTGACTCATGTTTCCTTCTCTTCCAGCTTCTTTTGCCATCATTGCTAGATCCTCCACATATTTTGCTTATCAGCTCTGATTCCCCTCTCCACTTCCTTCATTGCTTCTGTGATTCAGCCTATGTCTTGGCTTTGTCTAATCTTTTTTAACTGTTATTTATTGCTGTCTTCCTGTTCTGCCTTTCCTTACTCTTATCCAGAGGATCAACAGCAATTCATTCCTTGTGATGGTGCTTCTTGTGGCCCAAAACCATGTGACATGTTGAATATAACGCTTCTTTGATCCCTTTCCCAGTTGTTCTTCATGGTATTTTACTATTCATTAAGTAGATCGTGAAAGGCTTAAAATTTAGTACTTCATTAAATTGTTGTAATACTTTTCTTCCAGTTATTCAGTTGTTCTTGAGTACTAATTTGCTTTTAGCCAGTTCATTTCTTTGTTCTTACATTCTTCATGGTATTTCTGAATTTTAACTTTCACATTCGATGGATGTGATAACGACCAAAAATGTATATAAAGTACAATCTCTTAAAGATGCATCTCATCCTGTATTCAGTAACTCCACATGAACTAAAATTATCTTATCATGCATGATACAGTGGAGCTTTCTGGCCAATACAGCTGAAGCACATACATAAATAAGTTAAGCTTGATCTAAAAATTACCTTGGGTGGTCTAGTCTGTAAACAGTCATTTGCTGTCCACGGATACTACGTTGAATTACATGATGACCGATTGTATTTTATTCCACTTTTGATGCAAAAACATTAGTTTGTATTATTTATGCGAAAAGTGATGGCAAACGGAATTATTCTGTTGGTTTAGTCAGTCTACAAAGTTGGAGTAGATGATTTTGTCGAAAATTAACATGTTTACTGTTTACATAATGTACACATAGTGCGCACGTGAATTCTTCCTTTTTTTTTTTCTCCCTTTTAAGAACACACCCCCCCCCCGGGGGGGGGGAGAGAACAAAAAAGGGAGAAAAAAAAAAAGGAAGAATTCACGTGCGCACTATGTGTACATTATGTAATATGTAAACAGTAAACATGTTTAATTTTCGTACAAAAATCATCTACTCCAACTTTGTAGACTGACTAAACCAACAGAATAATTCCGTTTGCCATCACTTTTCTCATAAAAAATACAAACTAATGTTTTAGCATCAAAAGTGGAATAAAATACAATCGGTCATCATGTAATTCAACGTAATATCCGTGGACAGCAAATGACTGTTTACAGACTAGACCACCCAAGGTAATTTTTAGATCAAGCTTAACTTATTTATGTATGTGCTTCAGCTGTATTGGCCAGAAATCTCCACTGTATCATGTATGATAAGATAATTTTAGTTAATGTGGAGTTACTGAATACAGGATGAGATGCATCTTTAAGAGATTGTACTTTATATACATTTTTGATCTTTATCACATCCATCGAATGTGAAAGTTAAAATTCAGAAATACCATGAAGAATGTAAGAACAAAGAAATGAACTGGTTAAAATGAAATTAATACTCAAGAACAACTGAATAACTGGAAGAAAGGTATTACAACAATTTAATGAAGTACTAAATTTTAAGCCTTTCACGATCTACTTAATGAAGAGTAAACTACAATGAAGAACAACTGGGAAAGGGATCAAAGAAGCGTTATATTCAACATGTCACATGGTTTTGGGCCACAAGAAGCACCATCACAAGGAATGAATTGCTGTTGATCCTCTGGATAAGAGTAAGGAAAGGCAGAACAGGAAGACAGCAATAAATAACAGTTAAAAAAGATTAGACAAAGCCAAGACATAGGCTGAATCACAGAAGCAATGAAGGAAGTGGAGAGGGGAATCAGAGCTGATAAGCAAAATATGTGGAGGATCTAGCAATGATGGCAAAAGAAGCTGGAAGAGAAGGAAGCATGAGTCAATAATAAGCTTCAACGAAGAAGCTTGCTGTAAAATATAGTTAGCCAGAATCACCAGTCAAAAAGGGATGCGAAGCGATCACTGACATTCAAGAACAGTGAAAGAGGTGGGTAGAGTGTAGTCCCTCCACATATATTCCAGTTCTCTCACATCTAACTTGGTTAAGCCCTTTCGATTAATTTATTTAACCAAGCCATTTGCATAGCAACAACTTGTATGTACCATTGGTATTTTTTATTATCTGCTTTGTATGAGCTTATACGACTGAGCATTGATTACGCCTACGTGCTTACTCATCCTTTTCGCTTTAATGTTAATCTCTTAATTTCCCCATGAACTCACATGATTTGTATCGCTCGCATTTGACCTTGTCAATCATTCTTCGCTTTTATTCATGTGTGTGCATACCTACTTCGCTTGTCATGTCTGTCTTATTCTTATCTGACTATATATTCTTAGTCATGTTCTATCTCTTTGAGTTGGCTCTTAGCCTTCTCGAATTCGCTTCTCCGCTTCGCTTTGTGGTGTGCCTCGAATAAACGTATTCATCAATACGAGTTCATCTTCTGATTTATAAACGGAGCTTAAGAACACGCAGTTATCGGCACACTACAAGAGCACTTTGAAGAACTCTTGAATAGAACAGTCCCACTGAACCTACCCAACATCGAAGCCGCACCTACGGTTCTCCCAAATGATTTTGACCTATTAAACATTGAAATCAGCATGGCCATCTGGTTAATCAAGGGCGGTGAAGCAGGACCAGGCAATATACAAGTTGAGGTATTGAAAACAGACATAGCAGTAACTGCAAAGATGTCCAGCACTCTGTTCAACAAGATTTGCGATGAAGAACAAGTACAAACAGACTGGAAAGAAGTACACCTTATCGAGATAACACTGAAAGAAGATCTCAGCAAGTATGAAAACTAAAGGATGCATTTCGAACTGCCATTACTGTGCGTAACTGTATCTTACTAGTAATCAAAATTTTGAATCATAGTATCTTATTTCAGATGTTTTATTTAAAATATAAATAACTCTGCCACAAATAAATTGTCTGTCTATTCCTTAAACAAGCCGTAAAATAACTGAAACTAAGAAATTTTACCCGAATTTCATAGCATGAACAAGAAACAGTAAATATGAACGACTGAATAATTAGCTAGCAAAATGATACTAGTAAGAAATTGCACGGTTTACAGAGAATACATTAGTAATAACCTTCCAAGTCTTTTCGTGTAACAAAATAATGCGGACGTTTTATTATATGGTTTTTTCGGTTTACATTTTATGGACTCGGTTTCTTTAGTTATACAACGATACATTTTATGAAGCGAAATGTCTGATTAGAATGTGCAACTCATGATGGAAAATCGATTTCTCCCTAATACAAATTATACGAATTAAACTAATAACGTATTTTACGATAAAAAATTTCCAATAATATCTGTGGTCAAATGATATACAAAAACGTTATTTATTCCAACATGGTTTGAATATAAGTATCTAAACTAAAAAGATTGATTTTAGATGGTGCATTTTTGATAGTTATTTGAACATGATTTCAGATTGATAAATGGTTTCTCATTAACTGGATTCAAGGAAATATGTTGTTTCAATGAGGTGATTGGTTTGTTTGTATGCGAATTCTTTTTTTTGATTGGTTAATACAAAGTTAGTAGATCATTCCATTATTGGTTGGTTTTATGGTAAGCACAATTTTCTGAATTTCTGGTATATATCATACACGATATGTATAAAAATTATTTTTATAAAATTTCAATCTATTCTATACTCATCTAGTCACATTGAAGATGCTTGTCGTGAAATTACTTGATCCTAAAACTTAATGCACTAGAATTACCAAGTCAATTTTAAAATATTTCACAAGACGATGCTACAAAGATTTCTACTAACTATAACGAAACTTTTCTTGACACTTTCCTATCCTTTTCCAGCTGATTCACAAGAGGATTTAGTACAACCAGATGAAACACATTTAGAGGGTGTTCCTGTCTTTATTCAGCATCCTAAACCATTGTATTACACAACAAAAAATAAACCAGCTACAATAGAATGTGTTGCTGAACCAGTTTCACATGCCGCTATCAAATGTGCTGAACAGACAATACCATACAAAGGCCCCGGTGAGTCAGGAACATTGGAGATTCAAAGGCTGAACTCAGACAATTTACCAGATCCAGAAGGTAAACGTTGGAAACTACGCTTAGAAGTCAGAGCTCGAGATGTAGAAGAATGGTTTGATACATATGTTTGTCATTGTGAAGCATGGAACAAAGTGGTTAAGCTACAACGACCGAAGAAAGTTATCAGCAATGCAACAGAAATCAAAGAAGCCTGTAAGTTTAAAATAACTATTATTATTATAAACATTGCGGTTGTATTTACTGAATTGAGTTTTTTTATTAGAAATTGATAGGGATCTTTTTTAAAAAATGTTTTAGTTCCATATCGGACTGTTAGTTCAGTCATTCCCATCAGATAAATGATGTTAATCGATATTATTGAAGTCAGAAAACTTTAAAATAATGCAATATTCAGACAACTATCAGTGGATTCCAATTGATCCTATTAGGTATACTTTGTTTTTCTGAAAAATTTATTGAACACGAAAGACCTTTAAATCCTATCAAGCAAGAAGACAATTAACGTCAGTAAGACGTTTTTTTAGGAAGAGTGATAGTTACAATTTTTGTTTATCATATAACAACGTTTTCTTGTCCGTATACAAGTTGTATTTTTTTTATTTATTTGCACACTGCACAACAGGTAGTTTTAAGTAAACTTTATAAACTTTTTTCAACTGCTTATTTTTTTTATACAAATATTTATGAGACAAACAGTAAAAAAAGAAAAAATTCTTACAAATATGCCTTTTTTTTGCATAAATATTCTGCATAACATAGACATAGTACTTCCAATAATCCTGTCTGATTTATTGAAGAGAATAGACCTAATGCAAGATCAAACTGAAAAAGTCACAAAGCTCGTATTTAAGCCTTCGATAGTTAGATCGAAAAATAGCGCTTCATTGGCAGCTTTAGCACATTGTATAAGTAAGTAATGTGAGCGAAGCTTACACAAACCCAACGGATCCAAGAAAGTTTAAATTTAGCTTATCGTACTTTTTCATAAATCATATGAAAGTAGCATAGAGGGCAGTTAGAATTTTTCTAGATATGAGATTTATATACCATTAACTGGGTGCTGTAATAAATGGAGTGTAAAGCACTGGTTTTGATATTTCTGAAATTATTTACTTCAATGCCATATACAACATAGTACTGTATGCCATAACTATTTCTTTATAGAATGACTTAGTATCTTTCATTCTATACTAATAAGTCAAACGCTTTTTATATCATTTAACTTCTTTTTCTGATCGTTAAACTATCAAAGTCTTTATGTATTGGATTAAATAAATCTCATTCTGCCTTCATTTAAGTTATATGATAAAAAAGAAAATAACCACATGTGAATGCTGAAAGAATGTTGTTCATGAACAAAAGTTCATTCATAGTTTGCAATACCTAAATTAAATTTGCCATGATCCTATAAGAATTCATGCTTCAAGTTAGTTATTGGTTAGTATGACCAAACCTTAATTGTTTATAATGTATTTCATATAAACACTTATTTATATAAGGATATGTAAAACTAGAAAGTCCAATAAAATCAATTCACATTTGACCTATAAGTATGATGATGTCATTGTTTAAATACTGAGTTGATCGTCTTTATTTATTGATTTATTTATATTTATTTAATACTAGTTTAAGACCTACATCTGAATGGGTTTTAATGGATAATTGAAAACGTTTTATGCTAGGTTATAGACTGCTTAGAATTAATTTTTTGTAAATTAAACTTACCTACTTCTGTTACCTCTCTTAGGGCATAAGCCACCAATCAATGTGATCCTGACCTTTCCCTACCAATTATTGCCAGGTAGTATCCATTCACTTGATATCTACCTCCGATTTCCGACCATTAAAATTACCCTGCCCGTCTTCCATAGTGAGTGGATATTTCATCTTCCTATATTATTTTTGCCCTGGTAATTAGAAGGGGTGCCGGCTTTGCTACTCTCGACTTCCATGATGAAGCGTGATAACTCGTCTATTTAAAGAATCTTCAACTCTCGGAACAAATCATAAGCGCTTTAAATGATGCTTTCTGGCCATTATCTCTTTTTAGAGAAGTTCTTTTTACAAGGTTAAACTACTAACTTCAGGCCTGACCATCCTTCTTTATTTAGGTTCCAGGTGGATTCAATGTACGACATACCCATACTGAACAAGAATCACCTACATCGAACAACGTAGAGTAATTCCAATTATTTTTATACTCTTTCACACAAATTCCTCCTGTTTAGACTATCCCATGTTTTGATCATTAGTCAGTCATTGACCGAACTTCATTACTGATTCATGAACTTCAAACAAATCTGATCTGTTAGCAGAATAAGAATTTTTTTATCATTCAATCCTAGTATTCGATTGTTGATGAGTGTCTGAATTTTGGTGTCGACTGTAGTGTAAGAAAAATGAACCAATGTATTCTTATACTTAAGGAGAACTTGTTACTTAGACATAAGTTCACTTAATAGTATTAGTACTGATAGTCTGATATGATTCATCTGTTAGCATAAATATCAGTTACCGTTTGATAGCATTTACAACGAATCGTCTGTCATTTTTGTCCTATTGACTGAAGGAAATATAATACAATAAATTTACTTACCTGAGTATTCCTTAATGTCACATGGTGTTTTAAATGAATGTGATTGGGGCCTGACGGCTTTTCTGACCCTGAATCTATAAAAAAAATTCTTTAAGTACTTATAGTCAGTATATTTTGACGAAATTATTATGTGAGATAGCTTCATTACAGATGGCAAAGAAAAACAGTAAGACTCAGATAATCAATCTAATTACAAGTGTAGTGTATCTTTGTCCGGATAGAAATGTTCTAAGCTAGTCAGATGAAGTCTTTCCCTGTCAGAAGATAGTCTTTTCCCAATTAAAATTCAGTAACTGTTCTGACATTGCCGTCTAGTGATTTTAAAATCACTGACTAATGATTTTTACATTGTCAAACAATAAGGAAGTTGGAGCAAAACTAAACAAATCAATATGAGTTTTTAAAACGAATAAAATGAATTGACAAAATGCAACGGCAATTTCTCCATGCTTAAAAATGATCTCATCTAGATGTGGTTGCTCCATGTACGGAGTTGATAAACTAAACTAGTCATTACTGTTAAAATAACTTAAACAACATCGAATACTATCATCTCTATGACTTAAAGTTCTTATTTTCTTCATTAGAATGATAAGAAGTGAACAGAAGCGGTCAACCAATGTGGCTTCTCATTCTTGCGTTTATTTATTCTGATGTGACATATTGACAGTGGTCAATTATTTCCTATTCTTTAAATATATACTACAATTTAAGATAAACATAACGTCAAAAAAATTTATGAAAAATTAAATAATGCGAGCGTTTGTGTGCGTGCATTGTGGCACTTACTATTTTGTTGGAATTATTATTACCTACAATATGTGGATATGTTTATTCCCCTCTAATTCTAACCTACAGAAAGTATATATCTAGATAGCTATCTGCTTACATCTTTATTTACTCTATCCATCTGTCTAATGTCAAAAAAAACAATACACAAACATAATGTACAAACTCAGTGAATAATAATTAGTTATTCATTTATCTAAATAAATAGTGTCTCTTCCTTTACATTGAATGTCAACTTAGGAATCAATTGCATGCTTTTACTTAATGTTACCATCGTTTGGCCACAAAACCTTTTTTATTTGGTGGTAATTAATGGAAAACAAAAACTTTCTTTTACATTTATCAACTTAATTGACTTGTTCAATCCCCTACCTACCTACCTACCTACCTGCCTACCTACCTACCTACCTACCGACCTACTTTTTATTGTCGAGTAAAACGAAGGCGATAACCCTCGATTTTTGACTGTTGGATAAATTTTTACATTTAATCTAAATAGAAAAGAATCAATTAATAAAATATGTGTTTAAAAATTTGAGATATATTTTTTCTTTATGATAAAGTCATGCACTATGTCAATTTCATTGTTTACAACAGTGTACTAATGCATTGAAAATGCAGTGTCACTTAAATGTAGGTATACATTTTTTTATCCGATAATATATACGTTTATGTGCATATTCATCATTTACTGACTCAAAACCTAATCGTCCATGTCCAAAATAAAAACTGTATTTTAACATATTTTTAATGATTCATATTTAATAAGGTGTTCCTTTCATATGTAAAACAATGTATTCATGTGAAAATATACAATATGGAAGAATTTGTACACTGATGCACTTGAATCTCATATGTGTATGAACACAATTTTTGACTAATTATAGTTATTTGTTTAGCTGTCTGTCTCTTTAACCAAGTTGTCAAGTGGTAGAGTACAAGTTCGCGCATATAATCTAAACGGACATGTCTTTATATCTCTGATGTCAAATATCGAATCTACTTTTGTTTGAATTATTTAAATCAAATTTCTCAAAATGTGAACTGATATAAGTAATGCCATATAAAGAAATAGTCGTAATGATCAAGTGTTTTCTATGTACGGGGATTGGAGCTTTGAATAATCAAGGAATAAATTCATTTTGAGATAATAAGGTTTGTAAACTTAGCTTTGACAACTTTAACTTATCTCAGGTTACTTATTCAAAAACACAAACTTGGAAACAACAAAGTATACCTATGGATGAAGCCTTCAAAATTTTGGATGATTGGATGAGTTATATGGGATCCGGTTATTAAAGGCTTATTACTTTTGGATTATGTTTCTGCTCGAATGCAACACTGTTCCATGCACTGTTGGAAGGAAATGGGACAAAACATTTCATTTTAAGTAGTGCACGTTGCACACAATTCCGGCTTTATTTTTTAGAACAATGATTGACTACTTCAGATGGAAATGTACACGTGAAATAGATGTATACTTCAAATAATAAAGTTAAATTTGTAATGGTATTCATGAAACAGTTGTTGTTTTTGCATGACTCACTATTTAGTATTCATTGCGATAATTCTTGGTAAGATCAATGTGCTTCAACAACGTTCTCAAGATATCATGGTTATCAATAAAAATCCTAACACAAGAAACATTCTACTACTAAGCACTAACCCAACTAAAAACGGCACCTTATCTCTCCGTAATTTTGAGCTCTTGGACTACGAAACATGACTGTCTTAGAGTATACAGCAATGAACTCAGAGTTCCAACTACCGATATTCAGAGTTAATTTAGTTTTTTTTCAAGTGTGAATGTCAGTAATAAAACTGTAGACAGGAAGGTTACAAAATGTTATATGGAATCTGATAACTTCAAAAAGAATGAATCTGTCACAATGACACTATGCTTATGGTATAAAATGCTGGCAGCAATAATAGTGACTAAATGAGTATACTTATCTTATCTCAAAGATTCGATTAATCGTTTTATGTGAATCACAATCTCATTTATGCATTATACCTATTCATTTGAAAATTCATATTTCTGTCGTGTATGCGCATAAGGATGCATCTATGAGTAGATTTTGTTTTTAAGTTTAGTTACCATCAAAACTACTTTTAATTTTTAGAAAAGTTTTTCTTTCACTTAACACTTAATATGACAAACTGAAAATTATGACAAATTAACTTGACGATAATTTATTTTGCTTTTTTTTATTCCCTCATTTTGTTTGTGTTGTAGTGGTAGTTGTAGTAGTAATAGTAAAACATGTTCACAAAATAGCTGAGAAATATATTTATATATATGCATTCATAATGAAACATTTACAACTTAATACAAACCAAAAAAATCTGTTTGTTCAGAGAAATCAATTCGAAATATGTAAATTAAAACGTTATTGATTTATACTATTCAGTTCTTTGAATGAAAACAAAATTTATCAAAAAGTAGTTAGGCGTCTGTCCCTAGGTATACAAGGTGGACTAAATAAATTTGTGTGGGGATTTTGACTGAAACTGTTGTCCATTAGTGAACGATTTTTTCACTAGGAAAGCGTTTTGTGAAATTAGTTCATTTTATCACTCTCAGTATATTGAAATCGTTTAGAGATTTCGGAAGTGACCAAATACCGAGGCTGGCAAGTCCCGATTCGCGTTCTGGATTCCACTGCCACCTATATTCTATTCGTATCAAAGCATAGAATTGTTATATTATTTGAAGGTGGACTTTTCATAATACGACCATTTAAAAATAATCTCTACTCAAAATGTCTAAGACAACAGATGAACACCCCCAAACAGATCAAAGTTATATACCTAATTTATAAAGCACAAAAAGCGCTTTATTGAATGTATGCATCGCTAAAAGAGTATAGATTTATCAGGTAAATCTTTACTGACAGTGTAAATGAATCATTTCAGTGTATTGTATTGTGAGCATAATTGCACGGGATGCTTCTTTCAGTAGTATAGTAATTTATAGGATCTTTTTCATGGAAAAATTATTTACAGCAACCCTTAATGTTAAATCCTAACAACATGTCTTTTTTGTATATTCATTCTGACGAAAATACTGGATTTTTTATTCTTGCCAATAATCAAGCAGTATTCCATAATATTATCGACTCAGTTTGTTAGAAGAGGAAATTTTCTGTAAGCTATTTGAAATTACAAGGACAAACAAATATTAATTATTAAGGTAATGATGTATTAGTGTATTTTACGTTTGAAGATATTGATATAGACAAGTGGTAAACATTACTGTTAATTATAAACAGTAATTATTATTATATCTAGTACAGTAGGATGAGTACGAAGAACTGCCCTTCACTTTAATATGGTGTTATGTATTCACTTCAGACAATCACTACCAAACGAAAGTGATTCTTGTCATACAAACTCAACTAAATCATAAACGTAATTATTTTCAAAATGAATGAACTTAGTACAAACTAAAGAATTTTACACTTATAAAACTTTTTTTTATCTAAATGGCAAGCATATTTATTTAGCTCATAGAGTGAGTATGATAATGGAACTTTATGAAGTTATTACAGCCGTCATAGATAATTAATTTTATATGACAGCTCATATAAATATGAAGGTATAATTTCACACTCAACAAGCATCACTTATGAATGAATTTTGATCTGATTAAGAGTGCCTTACCAGCTTGAAAAAAAGACGGAAAATTATATGTGATGAGTATAAAATAAAATTGTGCCAAAAAGTTAAACATAAATAATCTGTCGCAAGTTTTTCTTTCAAACTGAAAAATGTGGCCGGATGTATTTACAGTCGTGAGAATGAATTCTAAAACACAGTTTCTCATTCTCCTCAGTGTCTTCATATTTTTGATAATAACTCTTACCCCGTAAAAATGAGTGACATCTGGAATGCGATAACCAATCTTCAGCTGATTCTATGAGCTGTATAAAAAAATTGAACAGTGAAAGGAAAAATCAGCCAATTTTTAGACTCGGTTATTAATTCATGCATTGTGGTCGATTTAACGGCACCAGTTTTCTATAGTCAGAACTTGATGGCAGTAGAAATAAATATTAGTTCACCTACTGTTCCCTGAAAAACTTCAAACCATTTGTAATTAATTTTCAAAAATACTATCCGAATTCATTAGATATTAAAAAGGAATACACATGAATTACTTACCACGTTGTATGAAAAAGGGAAATGCAGGTTATCGGCAGGGCATACATAAACCTTTGAAATTCAATAAGTTTGACTGATTCTAATGAAAAAAATACCGATCAGTTTTGTCATCAGTCACTACTCATATGCCTACCCACTTATTTTATTTAGAATTATGATTGTTAGAAAATGAGATAATTTTAACTCTGTGAAGTTATTTGTCAAACACATATAGTTGACAAAAGCTGAGAAACGTCAGAGATGATGCATTGAATGTGTGGTCTGAATTATTAGCGAAGATTTTGAAATGTTTGTCTAGTTTACTTGCTTCAACATGTTCACGGTCAAGTAGTGATTCAATTACACAGTGGAATTATCACTTGCTGATACAAAATATTGTCAATAAAAACAGAAGAAGAAGAAGAAATGAATGGAGATGATCTAACAAACATGATCTGGAATAATGCACCAATAAAAATAAAACAATAGTAATTTTTGAATTTTAAAATTTATTCGTCAATTTCCACCCGAAGTAAAAGATGTAAACCATGACCTTGGTGTCGTTCACATTATCGTCTCATCTAAATATTATCATTTTTTAAATTGTGTGTATTCAATGCAAAACTTCAATGTTGTTGTAGTATTTTTTTTTAAAAAAACAAATATATTAATTTATTTCTTTTTATTGTGGTTTCTAGTAAACAAGTGCATTATACCTCAACAAGTAAGTAAGTTTTATTGACACAAACACATCAGTGCATAGATTAGACAAGAAATTTCATTGACAAAAAATGAGAAGGAAACAATAAATTTAAATTGGATTTTTAAATAGTGTGTGTGCGTGTACACTACACAAGTTTTGACTTTTTTTAGTTAACCTTAAAAATCACTCCTGTCATATACATATCAATGAGTCATTAGCGGATAATTGATTTCTTTCTTTCTATTTTTTTTCTCCATTCTAATTCATTGCATTTTTTTGAAATTAGGATGCTTTGTGTTAAATTTAATGCATTTTAAATGAGTTTTGTAAAAAAAAACAAGTACACTAGTCCTAATTTCAACATTACCAGTGACAATGGTAAATACCATTAGCTAATCGTTTTGAAATTTCAAACTAAAATAATATGAATGCCATGATTCAAACGTTCAGCTTCAATTCGTTTCACAGCATTCATACCTCTGAATTTTCTGTTTACCATTTCGTAATAAAATATATCTCAGAGCTCTTCAAGTTTGTTTCTTTTTTTTGTTGTTGACTGAATCTCTATTTTCTATACACATGAATAACACAAGCTGCTAGATTACCGTTTGACAAAAACAAAACCTCTAATCAGAAAGATATTATATCATACGAGAGCAAGATGACGAAGAAAGACATCATGACAATATGAGAAGATGATTAATGAGAATTGTTGAATTGGTGTAAAGCGTAACGTTTGCTGAATGATAGGTTGTTTTGTTGAATTGATAACTGTAAACCAAAACAGGTGAATATACAAAAACTATTTGTCAGAGTGTTTTTACAAAAACTTATGGAAAATCACCAGTTCGGTTCCTTTTTGTCATGAAAACGAGCTGTACTCACGTCAGAGTACTTTCGTTTCCGACTTCCTAGCGGTTCTATGGTAATTAATTTCATTCTACTACAGATCATTTTTAACTGTTCTACGATCAATAACTGTTCGGTGGCTTTTCAACGTGGAATTTTAAACAGTCATCAGTTCAATTCTGGTTGAATAACTTAAATTTATTTATGTGTTTATATTCTCTTCTCAGAAAGAATAGATGTGATTTTGGTAGAATTCCATGAAGACCACAATCAATCCGTGAAAATCGCATTATACGTTCATAGGCTTCAATTAAAACTTTTTTCCTTTATTTAAATGGTGCATATTTATCAATGTAGGGTGAAACTTCAGAAAGGTCAATTTAACTTAGCAAAGCATGTTCTTAATTTATGATTATTTTAAAATATTCCATATAGATTTAGCAATGCAGTGTATTTTGATGTTTCGAATGGATTTCTTTTTTTTTTTTAATTTTTATAACACGTCTGTTAAAAATCACACTTGTTGTGTAAACACACATCTGAAAAGAATTATACAATGATTTGATTGAGAACGAACATTCTGTCTGTATGTTAATCTGATTATGTCATGCATTTTATAGTGCTGTACAATATATATATATATATATATATATATATATATATATATATATATATCTTCTTGGCGAAATCATATGACTCATTCTAATGTTAACAGTAACAGTTCCATGTTCCCCTATTTCAACGCCATTTTATTCATGGCTTTTTTAAAATAAACTTATTGCATTCATAACATGTATAGTTTGACTAATTGACTCAGTGCGATTCATGTTCCTACTTTATCTGATAAGAACAACAACAACGAGTGTTTGATGAATGATTTAAAAGCAACTTATCAGCTAGTAAAATCATCTTACAAAATTTCATAGTACTAACATAATCCATCTCAAGTATAAAAGATGATATATTTCTTTTTAAGGAAAACATTTATGGGTATGAAATTCTTTAAAATATTGTAAATTATAAAGAATTATTTAATGCCGTTTGATTATTCAACTGGATGAAAGTTTTTAGTTGAAAATTAGTTTAATACTCACAGTGAAATTTAACTAAATCAAATGTAAGTGGAATGTGTGCCTGGTTGTTTTATTGACATAAAATTTTAAATCCACCACCTATTGTTACATTGACAGTATTGTTTGTTAGTTAGTGTATAGACATCATTATTTTTTGCTAGCTAAGATGAAAAAACTTCAGTAGGATGATTCTTGACAACGATAGTTAATCTGGATTTGTGATTTTATGTTTTGCATTAATCAAGAAGATCTGAAAAATAAACATCTGATGAAAGAGTTTTCTGAACAGTTGTGTTAATAATTAGAGACTGTATCTAATGAAGAAAAATTTCACTACTTCTGACACTCATGTTATCAGACTTTCAATAGTCGTTTCATACCACTTCACTTTCGTTAGAACTGATTATTGTAGCATCCTTAGGTGCATATAATGGTAAATTTATTCAGTAAACTATTAAACAATATTAAAGATGGACGGATCGTAGCTAGAAGAACCATCCAGATATATTCCCCATTGATTGGGACTTATCAGTCGGATGTATTCTGGTTTAAAAGTGAGATCCGAAACCAGTCAGGTGTTTTGTCATCGTGTCATATAGTTTTTTTTCAAATAATAAAATAAATCAATCAAAATATAAAATTCAACGCTGATAGACTAAGAGAGTTTAATCATTAAAAGTCTACCATGAAATATCACAATGTTTGAAACAGTTTTCAGCATTATAAACCTGTTCATAGTGTGTAGTTGGTAATAATTTGACTTTATTATTACTATTATTATTATTATCATTATTATTCATCACACTATACTAATCCATAGGTTGTTTATATTTTATTTGAAATAAATTTTCAGATCAAAACGTTGTTTTTACTATCTAAGATTTCGACTCCATCAGTATATTGATTTCATATATTTTATTTATTGCGTTCACTGAATGATGAATCAATTTAAATTTAAACGGTTAAATTCATACATAATTTATTAAGTAAAACTTGATTTTGCTTATCCAACTGTAATTCGTAATAGCGTTAGTTGTTTTCAATCATAATTAAAGTCAGAAGTTTCGATTTAGTTGGAAAAACAACTTGATAGTTACACAATTACAGCATATTTTTCATGCCCTCATACATTCCTACCCGGAGGTATTATCCTTGATATAGATGCACTTCATAAAAAAGACTAAGTTGTAGCTCAAACTTTTCAAAGAGCATTTAGCTACATAATATAAAGCTTCTCAGCAGGGATGGATAATTGTTGCTTCATAGTTGAAATTTATTTAAAAGGCCTAACAATCACAGATTAGCATAAGGCAATTTCGGCATACTTTTATCCTATTTGTGATTCTTTGATCAAATCTTATGTTACCGTGGCAAGTACTTAGTTGTATTTATATTTATAAAAGATGCTTACCGAGTTCGTTAAACAAGGCTTTCTTACAAACTCAGTAGCAAACATTGTGTGAATACTTTTTTTAAAGCCATCCATTTGTCATCGAAAGCCATATGCCTGAAATTTTTAACTGGTCATTAGTAATTCTTAGCTCTACCATTTTCACATGAAAATTTATCATCATAAGGGGATATCTTTTTTTTCCGTCTACTTAGACTTGGACGAAAAGTTTCAACTAGAACCAATTTCTACAGATTTGGCTGTCAGTAAACGTCTTGTGCTAACATGCCTACCACCTGAAGGAGATCCTGATCCTGAAGTAAGTTATTTCATTTTTTATTCTAACTTATCATACACCTCTCAAATGTAACATGAATATTAATTGTACCAAAATATCTTACGTGTTAGTACATATTTAAAGAACAACTGAGCTTTGAATAGTCTTAACAATTTTGATTCCTTGAGGATTTTGAAAAATATGAAGCATCAGCCGTGCACATGGAGAAATGCAATGATCCAGTAAATTGGGTTTTGGAAGAACCTGGAAAAAAGTAGGATCAAACTATAATGTAGTACTAAAAAGTTAAATCAGTCATAAAATGTCGTGTTGGAATTATATTTTACAAAAACTTTTCACATATCTTTTAGTATATGATCAGGAATTTTGTAAATAAATTTAAATGAAATCAGTAACTCCATTACTTAGTTGTCTAACAGTCTAGAAATTTCAACTGGGAAATTTAAAAAAGTACTCGGTACTGACAGTTTGCTGAAATTCACGTTAATACTGTCGGTGTTTATCTTAAAAACTGTTTGAAATATGAAATCAAGTAAATCAACTTTTATTTTATTTCAAGTCTTCAAACAAGTGGATTAAAAACATTGATGATGCTAATATTTGAAGCCAATTAGATTTAGTTAGATTTTCCTACTTATTTGTACAATTTATTACCATCTATAAATTGAATGATTTGGCAGTAAAATTCCTAGTGAATTTACTGTAGGTGTTTATTATGATAACATCTAGTCACATGTTAGTTAGCATAATTTCTAATGTTATTTTTTCCAAAAAATTATTGACTTATTACACTTACAGTAATTTGTCCTCATTTTGAATGTATTTTAATGAGAAAAAAAGAACACAATGAAAATGTTAAACAAACACACTTATTTAGGTACTGAAGCTTTCAAACTGAAAAAGCCACATGGGGACATCACTTTTAATAGACGAACCATATTATTATAAACGTAATACTTCTATAACATGTGCAATACATAGTGTAGTAGTGTAGAAAAACATTTATCAGAGGTACAATGACCAAGTAATTTACCTTGGTTACATAAAGAGAGGAAACTATAAATTTCACCAAAGATATTAGTTAATTTTATTAAAAAGACAATTAGATTTTTACTACTAGGTGAAGTTATCGGAAAACAATAACTAGGAAACTTGATATTACTGTCTAGTATGATGAGTTTGTGCACCTTCGTCGAATTTTAAAATTCAATCTGATAAATGAAACCGTCAACATAATATTCAAAATCACTAAATCTGAAAATTATTTATCCATTAATAATGTGTACAATACACTAGTCTACGTGTGTAAATGACATAACATAATAAGTTATGTGTTCATCATTGCCTTTTGGAGAGATACATAGTGTCGGAATAAGTTACTAGTACTAATTGCAACACTTATCACTCATCTAGTAATGTTGTGTATTGGTGCTAATTGGTTCAATTTTCTTCTGTTTACTTGAACTGTCTGCAAGAGATCTAAGTAAATAATCTATTTATTCAAAACTGTCGAAACAATATCGTTCATGTAACATAATTCCGTTAATATTTTTCTTGTAACTGCTTCAGTTTAGCGCATCGAAATACAATTGTGTTGTTGAATGGTTCTGATAAGATTTTATTTAACACAAAACCTTTTCAGTTTACTGTTAGTTGTTCGATCAAGAGGTTTTGTGAGCTGTCCACATTTTTTTTAAAGATGAAACAATTATTATTGTACCTTCAGTGGATCTCAATATCATCATTTTTGATCGACTCTTCATAAAGAAAGTCAGTTAATTATTTTCGTTTAAATGGACTTCTAAAAGCTTCGTGGTTTTCATTCAATGTTCCGGTTAACAATCGTCATCCCACTTCTTCCAGCCAAGTTCCGAAAGTAAAAAGCATTAAAAAAGCATTTTAAAGTCCGCACTATCGATTATAAAATATACGCCAAGATGTCATATTACGTTAGAATCAAAACCGATTAAATGTAACCTACTTTCATTGGTATATCCCAAGTTATAAAAAATAATTTTGAAGGATTAGACACAAAATATTAAGTATTCACCACTAAAATATTAGTTTAATTAGTTTCTTAGTTATCATTAATAACCGTAATCTATAAACCATCATGCGAACGTAGCACAGTTGCGTTTACTTATAAACATAATCAATTACTCTGTTGAACAATATACTTTGCAACTAAATAGGTTAAGACTGCTGAAACATTTTTTGACGGAACTGTTGTTTGTTTTCGTAGAATAAACAACTATAAACTATGTTAAATGAGAATTATTTTCACTGAGTGACAATATTGTTTAAAAGAAACAATGTATTATAGATTATATCAAGGAGGGTAAACCAATGGAACGATTTTAAGTTGTTTTGATTTATTAGTTTTCGTTTTATTTAATGAAATTTTAAGTCTAATCAAGATTTATACTACACACTTAATTGAATTTAGGATTGGCGTTTTTTTTCTAATTGTTCACATTTCCTATTATTCCAATATTAAAAGATAACGTGACCTCGATTAGTTATCTTTAATACATCTGTCTAGAAGTAAACAAGTGGACTGGTGGTAATAAAGAGGACATAAGGCATAATATACTTAAACTCTGCCATCTTCATTATTTATTGACTGGGAAAATATATATATATATATATATATATATATATATATATATATATGATGGAGTGGTGGTGCTCACTGAACCTGTGGTGCGGTATGATGAATTGTAATGAATTAGACGGGTTTATGTTGTTGTTGTTGTTCAGATTAGCTTGAAGATAAATGTCTCAAAATTACAGAAGTATAAATGTTGTTCACTTTAATGTTATCTAGTTAATTATAAAAATTACCAAACATCGGATTGATGCTGATGATGATGCTGCTGCTACTGCAAAAGTTTGATTTTCCGGGTAAATAACCAACTCAATTAACAAATAAAACAAATAAACAAACGGTAAAGCATGATTAAGCGAATTCACAAGAGGAGTGACTAATATATGAGCAGATGGGGTATCTTTTAACTATTAAAAAAAGATTGAGAAGTTTATCAGTTAGGCACATGAAATATTAGAGAAAGCATTCATGCACGTATTTTTTTAAAAAAAAAACAGAACGAATTTTGAAACGTAATGCATAAAATGATATCATATGTACACTGAATGTATCAAAAACGAATGCTAGAAAAGTTGGACATGCCCTTAAATTCTGCTTTAGTTTAATTGTAAAGAATGTTTAACTCAAATCTCTCTCTCAGTCTTGTATTTACAATATGACTTTCGACGATAGAAATTCTCATTGAACGCACATAAAACTTAACTATCCGATGACTAAAAAGATACGGTTGAAACCTAAAAGAACACAACTCTTTCCTGATTTACATAATAAATTCTTTTTAATTGGTATGTCGTGTGAATCAGTGCTATCTACAGTGCAAATGTAAAATCACAGTTTCTACAACCATTTGAAAGTTTTGAAAGGAAACTAACTCACATATGTTTGGGTTCGGTGAAATGAAAATCTAAGTAATTATTTTTAAGCCGAATAAACTAAGCTTAAAACTATGTATTATGGGACCTGAAAACTTGCTGCCTAACATTAATGAAAGTCATAATGACGTATTTGAGGTTCAATTGCCCCGCAGGGCAGAATACCAATGTTTAAATGCGCTCATATAATTTTTAAAATATTATCTAGAATAAAATGGAAATTAGGTGTTCATAAAGAAAATATTCTAGTCAACTAACTGATCCTTAGTAAAATCTACATTGCTCAAGTTTGTGTGAACACGTACTTTCATGAACAATAGGAGTTTGTTAAGTTTATTTTATATATTACGGAGAAATGTGAACCAAAGAAAAATTCAGTTTTAATATTAGAAGATGCAGTAACCTATTGTGTCAATGGACGATAATAAGAAGGAGATAATGTTTTTATCGAAAAAATCTTTTATTTGAGCAGTACTACGGAAATCTATCGTAGATAAATAATGAATGGATAGAGCTTTTATAATCAATTAGTTGGTCAATTCTGATAAATCTATCAAACGTATTTGTTATCATGAAATCGTATCGGTCAAACAGCTTTCATATAGATCTGGGAGGATTAAATAAGTATTTTTAAGCTGACAGTACCTAGCTGAAACGCTATCAAAAAGATTTATTCTAATCTATTAGAAGGCATTTGTCTTAGAGTGAATATTATCGCATAGTATATTATTCGGCTAGACAACCAACTAAATTGAATCAGTTTACTAAAACTACAGTTAAATCATGATAGACAGTCAAAGTAGTTTAGGTTTTTGTAATTTTCATAGATACACCTGACAGCCTAGCAACACTAACAAAGTAGAAATCTCCTTTCTGTTCACTTTGACATATACATTGTCTTATTCGCAAATCAAATTGTACTAGTAATATTGCTGTTTGAATCAGACTGAATTATCTATTTTCTTTTGTCAATTGCAAAGTGTAAAGTTTTAATTTGCAGAATCAAAATATCTTACCACCAAATGAAGTTCTATTTTTACTTACTGGTATAAGTAGCAAATACACGTGCATTCATTAATTTCTGATGCTAAAATAGTAGTACTCAAACACTGCTGAAATTATTTACAGTTTTAGAAAATTCTGATTGACATTTTTTTTAAATTATAGGCTAAAGAAAAACCAAATTATTTAAGTGTATATATTTCTGGCATAAAAGGAAATGATATAAAAAATTGAATAATTGTATCGTTTTTTTTTCCACTCCAGTGAGTAGTATTTTTTCAAATTGAGATGAAATGGTAACAAAAAGTATGAACATTCATTCACTTGTGCTACCATAATTACAATGTTTGATTTTCCTCTTTTATATATATATATATATATATATATATATATATATATATATATATATATATATATATATAACTAATTAGCTCTCCTAAGTGAGAAACATACTTAGATCTAAGGTGTACTTTGAAGCCTATTATCACTGTAAGCGTATAATACACCAACCACCTAAATAAACACTATTGCTTTCACAGTACCACTGGTCCTTTATGTGTATATGCATTGTTGTTTGATATAGTGTCATAAATGCTAGTGTAAAAATAGCAACCATTAGTATATGAATAAGCCTAATTAGTATAGGGAAGTATTTTAGAAGAGTTTTCCTTATTTTTTTTTCTAGCAATACAATGTTTAACTTCCTTTCAAAGTAGTAGTAGTAGTAGTAGGTAGAATTAAAATTGTTTGTATAAATTGTTACAATATCTAATAGTTAGTGTGTTAATATTAGAAAAAAAGAAAAACTCTTTCAAGGAAAGTAGTAGAGTTTTAAAACTAGTCATTATGGTTAACACCCATAAAAATATTCAAAACGATGTCATTCAAGAGAGTTTAGTTAATGGATTTATGAAGCATAGTTTAGAAATCGAACAAAACGAATCATTAATCTGTTGAAAAAAACTGTTAGTTAATTTTTTAGTATATCACCTAGTATGAACTTTATCAAGAGGTTTATTTTATTTCATGAACCTAATTTAATTGATGTATTACTTCAAACGATTAAAGTCATATATATATATATATATATATATATATATATACATATATATATATATGATACTTCGATTTCTATTTGATCAATGTCAATGGACTGTTGGGAAGGAGCAAATAATACCGGTTATGTTACCTGCTATGCCGGTGAAAATATTTTTTATGGTTTGAAAATGCTTGTGGTGGATGTAGACTCACTAGTTCTTTGGCGGTCGGTAACCGTTATAGTTCTAAATTTCGTATACAGCTTGTCCTGATGACCCTTACTACATGACAGCCAAAGGTGTATAAATCAGAAGACGCACTGATTACGTTTAGTATCGCACCACACACAGGTCACAAAACCACAGGTACATGAAGCCAAAACGATATGCGAATGCCGAAGAGCTAGCGAGTGAGCGAGTGAGTATGGTCAAAATCTGCACATACGTACACAGGAATATGAATAAGTCATCGGATTATTTAAGTGACTTACATTAAAGCGAGTAGAGTGAAATTTTGTGTAGATGGTAATCAATGCTCAATCATACCTGCTCATGCAAACGCGACAATAATAAAAGCATAAAAGTACAGATAAGTTATTGCTATACGGATGACTCTGTCTGTTAAATAAGTTAATAAAAGCGCCTGATCAAATGAAACGTAAACAGACTCCAATGTATGTGAAGTCCTACATGTTATACTTAAAATGCCACCTTGATTATACTAATCATAATCGAAATATTTAATGCCGTCAATGAATCCCTAGAAATTGCAGATATCGATTTTTCGTAATGAATGGCATTGGAGAGAGTTAATTTGTATAGAACTCCTTAAAAAAATTTACATTATTGACAGTATTGAATGTCATATTGTTTCGTTATATTTTTGAACTTGGTTGTTTACTTGTTCCAAGTCTGCGTCAACAAATTTTTAACACATGAACATGATTCATCCCGAACTTTTATCTAAATTATGTCTGAAACACAGTCACAAGTTTAATGGGATCAAAGCTCACATTCATCGGGAACGTTCAGTAAAGCAGTATGTGGAATCAAATTTTGTTTCTCGGGTGCATTTTCCTCAGTAATCATCGTTTTCATTATTCTCTAGAACAAATTCATGATCTGCAGGTTTATTGTAAAGTTCAAAATTTCTGTTCATTAAACCCTTTACCAAACTAAGAAAGGTATTCATTCTAGTTTGATTTGATTACCATTAGTTTTAAAACTCATAAACATTATCGTATAAAACTATTTATAAAAAAATTTGTATTTGTATTTACACTCAACGAGGGTGATTGTTATGTAAAAAATCTAAAAGTTTTTTCAAAAACTTTATCTGTTGGAACATCTAAAGATTACTCATTCCCTCATGGTGGTCTGTTAGTCTATTTAAACAAGTTTTTAATGATTTTACTTTGACACTGACAGATTTTATTCACACCTTTGTACTTCAGTAAACATTTTTGAGGTTTTTGTGAAAATGCCTACGGTAAGCTGGTATGTAACGATGAACGGTGGGCGAAAAAAGTCTGAGTAAAGCAGCATTTTTAGCAGATCACTATTATTTAGAAATCACTTCAGGAAACGGGAATGTAACTGTAAAAATGTAATTTTAGACAAATACCTATTGAGCATTAAAGTCAGTAAAAAGCCGAGGAATGGATAACAGTATGCCTCAGTGATTCTGCTGAAAATTATTTCAATATCTTGTCGATGGAAGTGAATACTAGTTTAGACAAATTTATCAAACTAATTAGTATGAATAATGTTCCGGCTGATAATGCAAAAGAAAAGCGTGTAAACAAAATTTTCTTCAAACTGTTTGCACTGCCTTGAAACAAAATAATTTGATGAGTTATACAGTGACAGACTTTACAACGATGGATTAATTCACAGAATATTTAGTTAGTAAATGCCATAAACATTACAGTCTGATTTATAGAAACAAAGATACCCTAATCATTGTTTTCTTTTGTGTATAACAAGCAAACTTTTTGCGATGGTAATCTCATTCGAACAACACTGCCGAGCTGACCAGTCAAACATAAATTTAATACATGATTCTAATTTTAGGAAACTTACGAAACTGAGTTAAAAATAATTTTACTTACTTCCTTTACTTTCCTCCCCCAATAGAGCATAGGCCGCCGACCAGTATTCTCCAGCTAACTCTGTCCTAGGCTTCCATTTCCAGTTCTGTTCAATTTTTGTTCATTCCTCTCAAATCTTTCCCAATTTCTCTGAGTATTTTGTTCCTTGGCCTACCTCTAATCCTCTCACCTTGGGTTTCTATGTGGGGGCTTGTCTTGTGAGGCAGTTGAGTGCTTTTCTGAGTGTGTGCCCTATCCACTTCCACTGCCTCTTTCTGATTTCCTCTTCCACTAAAATCTGGTTTGTTCTCTTTCACAGTAGGTTGTTGCTGATCATGTCTGGCCAACGAATCCGAAGTATTTTGTGTAGACAACTGTTAATGAAGTTAGTTAGTTAAAAATAATGGTCACTGTTACTTTTAATGAGAAGAGGCTTGAGATTTTATTCATTGTTTGATAAGTTTGCTATTACTGATAAAAATCAAAATAATTCGAAATCGAATTATTCACCCTAGCCCATACCAACGATAAATCTGATTTTAACCCAGAAGTACGAACACAGAAATATTAATATTTAAGGATCAATGGACTGATGGAATGTACTCTAGAAACTGAACGTTGAACAGTTGCTAAATTTATTTTGTCCTTTGTATACTTCATGGGTTTCATTTCCTTCATTTTAATTTTAGGTTTATTGGTTAAAAGATGGAAAACGTGTTGATGTTAAATCATTTCCACACATTATTATTAATGACTATAATCATTTGATCATAGAGAATACAACCACTGCAGACAGTGGAAATTATACATGTGTAGCAGCCTGTCTTAATGGGGAGAAAAGACGTGCAGTTGCTCGAGTTAATATTTTCCGTAAGTCCAAATGATAATGTTCTTTGTTTTAATTGACACCCTCACTAACAATAAGCTGGCGGTGTTTTTAATGTTTGTTACAACAACTTTAATATTGCTCACTTTACTCAAATGAATATTTTTTTTTGATTAACCATAAAGAAGTAAAGTTTTGTTTCTACTTATCAACCAGATGAACACAACAGAGGCTTCTCAACATGATATGTAACAATATCAAACCCTTATCATGTCACTTTTGAGTTGAATGCGCAAATAAAATATTCATACAAAGTTTACCTTTTTAATTTATAAATTCAAGTGTATGGGCTTAATATTAAAAGGAAAGTAAGTTAGTTATATTTGGGACAGTTTTAAAAATTTCCAGTGACCTATTTTTGCACAAAATAATGTTAATTATGACAAGAAAATGTTTTCCTTTGGAAAGACAATTACTTTTCCGATATATAGGATAATGTAACTATTTCATGGAAAACAAAGTATTTAACTTCTATTCATTGTACCATGTAAATTACTTTGCTGAATTGACATATATGATTTCAAGTTGTATGTGCTCATATTTTAATATAGAATCACCAGTAAAATTCAAATAGTGACTTTTAGTGAAGCACAGATAAATAATTACTACTTTCGCAAAAATATCGAGAAAAATATGATGGAAAATTTATTTGGAGTTACATATACTGGCCACTATCATTTTCAGTGCTTGGAAAATAATCTATTTATATTTTTCCAGAGGTTAGGCGTTCGTGTACAATACCGAAGGTCCGGGGTTGGGATTCTGCAACGTGCAGGTGTCGTGGATGAGCACTGATTGTGAGTCCCATACCAGGACGAAACGGCCGTCCAGTGCTTTCAGGTTTCTAATGGTGATCAAATATTGATCGATTCATGATTTAAAATGTGTAACTTAACACTCTTCACAAACCTGTAATGTATTTATAACTTGTTTATTTATCCAGTTGGCTGATAACTTGAAAAAATTTTGCTTCTAATTACAGATTCAACTAATTCATGCTTAGCTAAATAACAGCTAATCAGTTTTTCTTCATCTTAAAAACTAAGACTAAATTAAGTTGCTATTAAGGATATCAGATATAAGTTAGTTTGTATTTTTTATCCAAGAAGTGTGTAACCAGTTGGTAATGTAAACATTACTGATTATTGTGTTCAGTTGAATAAATTTGACGAGGTATCTGGAGTCTTCTATGAAACCAGTAACTGGACACACCAAAATACTGGAAATTTTCAACAACTATCGACATTGGTAGAGTGAACAGTAACTGTGTTATTACTAGTCGAAAATTCACCCAGTGGAAACGCATCTAATTTCAACGTTCTGAAAATAACAATATTTCAATGAAATTGACATATTAAATGATAAAGGTACAAGAGAGCATTTTCGATATTTTTACTCCTATGTAGTAAATTGTATTTAGGACATTTTCATGTGCTTACATTTGTTTAAAAAAAATCTCTATCACATTGTCTAACAACCAGCTGAGATATAATTTCATGTGACTAATTCTCTTTGGCTAATGTCGGATTATCTGTGCTGAATACCTAAGGATTAAGATTTTTATTATCATAGTGCACGCTAAATTATATTATTTGGTAAACTGAAACTACTGTTTTTAAATATTTTTTCTAATCACAAATTAATTTTAAAAATACTGTACTCCGATCTAAATTCTTAAACAATGATTTCTACTTCCTACTTCCAGCTTATAATTCTGTCATGAATCGACCGTTAGCTGGTGATTTAACTAGTTGGGGTGAGTGGGGAGCATGTCATAAACTTACAACAGACGGAAGCAATGCACGAATAGTTTGTCAGCAAACTCGTAGTCGTTTATGTGCCAATCATATAACTTCAAAAACTGAATTGAAATCACTTGATATGAATCATCTAGCAATGGATCAGTGTCCCTTGCCTTTATTCCAGACAAGGAATTGCTCTGCAAGTCAGTGTGTCAGTAAGTAAAATTCTGTCTGCCTTGGCTAACGCTTTGAGCAATATCTTTCCTATTCACCTAGTAATACATCATGCATTACCAAACATAAAGTTACTATCAGGATATTACTTACGCCTCATACTCCTGATAGACCGCCGACCAGCATTCTCTAGCCTACTCTATCCTGGACTTTCCTTTCCATTTCTACCCTATTTCTGTTTATTCTTTTGAAGTCTGTCTCCAATTCTCGGTGTTATGTGTAATTCGGTCTCCTTCTTTTCCATTCGCCTTCAGGGTTCCAAGTAATTGCTTGTCTTACGACACACTCGGGTGCTTTCCTCAATGTCTGTCCTATCCACCTCCGGTGCTTTTTCCTAATTTATTCCTCAGATAGAATCCGCTTTGTTCTCTCCACCAGTTCATTGTTGCTGACGGTATCTGGCCAACAGGTCCCTAGTATCATGTGTAAGCAACTACCAATCAACACTTGTATCTTCCGGATGGTGTCATTCGCAGTTCTCCAAATTTCCACCCCATATAATAAGGATGTCTTGACATTTTTATTTTGACTTCGGTGTTAGCTGACGGCTGTATTGAGTTCCGTATGTTCTGCGATTGTATAAATACTGTCCTTGATTTGCTGATCCGTGTCTTCACATGGACATCAGATCTACCTTGTTTATCAATAATTCTGCCCAATGTATGTAATTGCTTCCACATTTCTAAAGCTTCTCCCTTGATCGCGGTTTTGTTGGTACATGTTACGCATCAAAGATCTTACTTTTTCTGTTGAGTATATTCAAACCTGCTGCTTTAGAGCTTTCTACTACACTGACCATCTTTTCCTGCATTTGTTGTCGCGTTTGGTTTAAACGGGCTAGATCATCTGTGAAGTTCAGATTGTCCAGCTGCATCCCAGCTGTCCAATGTGTTCTGTGATTCTCCTGAGATGTTGACGACTTCGTCATCCAGTCAGCCACTAGAAGGAAGGGTTAAAAGAAGAGTTAGCAGCTTCGTGTGGTCTTCACTTGAAATGAATTTGTGAGCTTTCCTCCATGCATAATTTTGCCATTTATTATAAGGACCTTACATTGTAATAAAATTGACTTAACCAGATATATGAGGACATTTTGTCAAAAATATAATATATCTGCTAACTTTAAGATTATATAAGCTGGCTGATCATTGTTTTTACACATTTTTGGGGCTTATTTGTTACAGATATAAATAATGTGAAGCAGAATTATAAGATAACATGATAAATAATGTAAGTGATATTGAAGAAGACAGGTTTAGGAAATTTTGTCAAGTTTACAAAGCACCTTATTAATCCTTTAAAACCAGTATGTACAGCATTTGGAAATAGCAGTAGACGTTACTCGGAAAAAAACCAGTGAAATTCAGTGCATCTCTCGGAGACACAGCCTTAAGTAAAGCTACGGTAAATAATTACCGGAGACATTCATTTCCGTTTAGCTAGCTTTTGAATATAAAGTTTAGTGAACATGCTTGTCTTCTTATTTCCTGAATAACTTCGTTTGAACCACGCAATTAAGATAAACGACTTGAGTAATCCATGTAAAAAACAAAAGTAATTGCAAGTACGATATAAAACCCACACCATGCTTGAATAATATTATTTGTCCAATTCAATTTTGTACCTATGAGAATCTAAAAGACCATTGAATGATCGATTTTCACTTGATTAATTTAATTGAATCCACATAATAAAATATCTTTTAAATACCTAAGAAATGGACAATAGTAAACGTATGATGTGATGTGCTTCTGTTCACAACTTGTGTACTTTTCAAGTGATTCACAACCCACGAGAGGTTTTAGGATGCTTTATAGTCATTTAGTTGAACTTCAAGAGTATAAGTGTCTGTTTTCATTCTAGTAATTTATTTTGCTTTTTGTGAATAATCTATTGTAATATAAAATGTAATTAGGCATAAAATCGTCAGTTTCTAACAAGTGAACCATTTTACTTAACAAGTAATTCAACTTAATGTTTCTTTAAACTTAATACTTCAAAATTAACAGAAATTAAACAGAATGAAAGTATATTGTAGGTAGTGAATTCCACCCTAACAGTTAAAGTGGATTCAGTAAATTACTTTTTACTAGTTCTTAAAGTTCCAATAAATTTATTTGAAAATTCATAATAATGATTCGAAAAAATACGCTTATCTAACGAAAATAATTTATTACTTCTCGTGAACTATGTTTCAGTTTCGTATACTACATAAATTTACCTTTCTTTTAGGCTCTATGAATAAAATTGTTCCCAAAGGAATACACCTTTCAGACATGAAACCACTGACCACTACATCAAAGATGCCAAGCTCACAAATGTTTAAAACTCGAGAAATCGCAATTTATGTCGGCTTATTTTTATCTTTAGCTGTACTGCTGGCAGTAATTGCTATAGTGGCTTTAATAACTAGACGAAAAAGTTTGAAATTTTCTACTGCTCGAGCAATTCGTTATTCTGCTTGTCTTCAGAGTGAGTAGTTTGCTTTTTTTTCTGTGTGCAGCTAAATAATGACGATATCTTTAGGGTAGTCCTTAAGAAGTAGAGAGATATGATGGCAGCCAATCAATATGAGACTAATTATGTTTGTAGTAGCAGTGAAAATATCAATATTTTGGGATGCTGGATTAATAAAAGAGGGAAATGTAAGTCCTGAACACAACCGAGAACTATTAGCGAACAACTCAAAGGTGATTTTAGTGTACAAATAAATTATGAGTTATTTGAAGTCATATTTCAAAACATCTTTAATTTTTTCTATCAAGGAATTAATTATTAAGGTTGAAATGGGATGTAGTAAAAGGTGAATCAGTGATAGGATGTACCGGATTTTAATAATCACCAGTAATAGATCCATATGGAGGTGGATAATTATTCAAACTGACAGAAGACATATTGTTATTTTGCAAATAATCATTTTCATTGATAATGACATTATGATAATTTTTACTGATTAATTCGCGATTTGGTCAACTAACTAATTTTTCATATTGACATGGTTCAACCATACTATTCTCATTTATTGAGGGTAGAGGTAGTGCCACTGCCGCCTCCGCTGATGATGAATGATTGTCAACAACTTCATTCTTCTTCCTATTATTATTATTATAACATAATTTAGAATATACTCTGATAACGTCTACGTTGCATACGACAAATTGTATGAATACTAATGACCATACCAACCATAATCAGTTATCCATAAATTGTCGCTGAAATGATCGACTTTTCATTGTCGCTGTTTGTATTATCATCATCTGATAGTATAATATCAGAATCACCTAAGCCAACCATCATAGTCCTTTACTCAACGCGTAAAGAGATGCGTTAAGAAGTAAAATGAAAAAAAAACAAACTAAAAACTAAGGGGAATAACACAAGGAAAAACAATGCCGTTTTTAATAAGAAAATTTCTTTTTTAACCTTTCTCTATCTTGTTGACACAAAGAATTGAATGGTTATGTAACGAAGTGGTAGTGGAAGTAATAGTAGTAATATTAGTTAAGATATGTTGATAAGATCAGTCAGTTAAAAATGAGAGAAATTGTAATGCAGCAAACAAAACAAACAAAATAGTGTTAAATTATGCGAATCTCAATAAAAATGAATTCAGGTGATGCTGTTCAAATCTTTGTTCTTGTTAGTTAAAAATTCTTTTGCTGGTTTAAAAGTATATTGCATGCTTGTTTTTAAAAGAAGCAGTTTGTATTCTAATTTATGTCTGATTCTAATGATTCGGTCATTTCTTTGAACAGGCAAGCGTTCATGTCGACAAGAAATAATAAATAAAAAATCTCAAGGTAAGCTATCAAAGATACTATCATTATTTTTATACAAAGTACGTTGTGGAAAACACTGTTGTATATGATTTTACTAATATTGCTGAGTACGGTATTGTTACATATTAATATTAGTATGTTAAATTATTTTTAAGAGCATTTATAACTCATACTACTGGCATTCATCACCAGTTTCTATAATGACAGTTATTTGTATGACGTATTGGAAATCAAAGTTTACTTTTGTTGGCTTCAGCTAAAATTCAGCGAGATTTTTTATGGTCTTTGAATATAATTTAATGGAAAGGAAGGAATGCTTAATATTTCGATGTGTCATTCTCAACTGACACATGAAGTAATTGGAATATGACAAGCATAAGTGAAATAATAGTCGTAGGGAAGTTTCTACACATTATGATATCAGAAAAATCTAACCAAACATTTGACTTACCGCTGCTTTTACGAACTAACCGTTAACTCGGTTTGAGTCAGAATGTTTATTAAAGCTTGTAAATCTTTATATTCTAGGTACAAATATCGGTCTAGTAAATTTTTCTTTGCCAGTGGAATAAATCTAAAGAAGACAGTAATAAAAACTTCACATAAACTTTTTAAAATCCTTAGCTTATTTCATTTTTAAAGCTTATTATTTACAAGTTTATTTAGGCCAACAGAGGATAAAGTTAACCGATAAAACAAAACAGAACTAGAGTATGTGATTAAAGAGAGGAGCTAGGGAGCTACTTATCATCTGAATTCTGATTTGATTATGATTTTGTTGGTCACACTGGAACCAGTGAAGTTTCACTAAATTTTGCTAGCCATTTTTGCAATTTAATTACAATTGTTAAAACATAAGCAACTTATGTAATGTATACACAATCATATCTGGATTTTAACAACACAGTTTTAAAAAGAAAACAAAAATATTGTCATGAAATACAATCGTTAAGATCTTTTTGTGTGCATGAAAAGACCATTACTGTAAATATAATTTATACAGCTCCACTTTAGTTGTCGAAATCGACTGATTTGTATTTATCAAGAAAAGTCAAAATTTTGCATTCATTTTTTTTGGAGGAAATACGTTAACACAGTTTGAATTTTTTCCACCTCCCACAGACTTGCTGTTACCCGGTGACGTTACACAAACTATGATTACAATAATGAACCCAAGTGTAGCCGATACACAAAATCAAGAAATGAATAGAATCAATCAAAATTATAATGCTAACAATTTAAATGGTAAAACTTTTGGAGTAAATGTAATAAACGGTACCATTAATGGTATGCGATTTCAACACCAATACAACTCTAATGCAGGCAATAATGGTCCTCTAAGTACAGTTGGACAAAGTTTGGTATTTTCTAATGGAACATCATTGGGAACAGCGACGTCAATTTTAGCGAACCTACCACCACCACCTGCTCCACCACCCCCTCCACCAACACCCCCACCTCCACTACCTTTATCTTTACCACCGATTCCGACCACATCGATCAGTTTCGACGGTAGTAACGGAACATCCGAGGTTTCCGGTTATGCTGGATTTCCAAGTACCTTGCCAAGTACACAGCATTTTATGAATCCTGCATCTTGTCAAATAAATGGATACTTAACCTCTGCCCCATATTTACAAACAAATATCGAGTTTACTAACCAATTAGTGAATTCAGGAACCGAGTAAGTACTGACTGTCAGTATTCCAAGTTTATATCTGTTTTCAGAGTATAGGTGAAGGTAAACTTACTGATCATCATAATGAAACTAAGGGATTGCATAGTAGTAATGAGGATTATAAGCAATAGAGACAGCTGTAATCCAATGATTCTTTTCATCTTTTGCATAAGAGTATTGGTAATCACATATTAGCTTGATTTATCGATTACATATTATATATCGATTAATTACATGATCACTCATTCATTATTTTCATTTTTATTATGTAGTCTCTTATTCCAATTATGTTCATCGGCAAATATAATCTAAGCCTTATCTGTTACTCATACCTATTTTTTTTAATAGGAACATATCAGTTTTCAAATTAGTTTAATATAGTGCATATTGTGTACTATTTCTCGCATAATTTTCGATTCCGTTTTAAATTTTCATATCTCCAGCATTTAAAATATATTCAACCTTAAGTATTTATTCCATGACCTATAAATAGTAAATAAACATGATGAGAATCCTCGAAATAAAATGAAATCATTTTATTCTGTCCATTTTGTTGCTTTTTCTCAGTTCATAAATCAATATCAGCAGTTTAACTAGAAGAGAACTATTGATTCGGTTCTTCGAATACATGAGCTTACAACATTTAACCTAATATATTAAAAAATTTTAAGCCCCAATAACCAGAAAATTTGATCCGATGCAAAATGACAGCAAAATTAACAGACACGAGTCAATTTTGCAAGTTTTTCATAAAATATAAACAGATGGTGCATCATTTTTGTCATGAAAGTGCATTTCTAATATAGATATGTCATACATTTTTATAATTTTTTTCTTATGAAGTCATTTGTTTTAATTAGGTGTACTAAAGTGTGAAAGAATGTGTAAATATAAACGGTCTCATGGTCATTAGAATTTAAGGGAGAGTAGTGACTGTTCCTTATATATATATATATATATATATATATATATATATGTTGAAAGACTTACCCGATCACATGACTTGTATGTTATCTCAGTCTAAAAAGTAATTGTCTATAAAACGTAATTTAAATGAGTTTCAATTAAACCAATATGACCATATCATTTATTCTTACAAGCGAAGCAGTTTACGTGTGAACTACATTCTCTGCACGAAATGGTATATTCTCCTCAATTGAAACTCTCATCACTAATAGTAGCGAAATCGTAACTAGAAATCCGAAGTTACTAAGCAGATTTAACTGTCGAAAATTAACTGTTTTGTGGTGTTAGCATCAATCCGTCACGCTCGACATGCAAGATGAATTCGTTTTCCTGCCTCAAATCTACTCAGAATTCATTATGTACAACAACTGAGCTAAAAATTACCCAAACCATTTAAAAATTATTTCTGAAATGCTAATCAATTTTTTTGCTTCTATTAAACTGTTTCAAAAAAAAAAACAATAACGAATCCATTTATTCTATCTGTTTTCCCGAGATTTATGTCATCCGAGGAAGCAGTGTTGTAACTAATTTAATTCACATGACCTTTGAACTTGTTCTCTTTTATTTTGTTAAAGAAAATGATTTCTTTTCAATTTAGGGCGTGTATTTTTCAGTTAGATTTTGTCATCAATAGTCTCCTTTCTCTATTTATGAAATGTGATAATGAGTTTAGAGATTAAGAGCAGTGAGAAAAGAAAATGTTCAACACAAATAATTATTGACCTTAGGAAAAAATTACGTTGAAAGGCAAGATGAGACATAGTGATTGATGTAGGACATGGAAATGAACAAGAAAACACTACATAATTTATCAGTTGGTTACAAAAGCTTATACCCTACAGCAGACTGACAGATTCGTAACTATGCTGTACTTTTAGGGGGAAGATTTTGAAAGAAACTAATTTGTTTCGGTCACTATTCGGCAGAACTCTACAATTTGAAAAGCTTGCACGATTATCACAACTCTCTCTTAATCTTTCTTCCCCTACCACAGACCCGCATATGTTGAATCAGAAGTTGGACTATCTAGAATAGGTTACGGACCACAGTTTCCAACACCATTAGCTGTAAACAATTTAGGCGGTCCAGTCGAGAGCTCTTCTGGTCCTTCCACTGCAAATACAGGCACAACTGTCACTGCAATTGGATCTTGCAATGGAGGAAGTAGTGCTGGGTCAGTGGGATTACCTGTAAATGGATGCCTAACAAATAGAAGTCCCAATAACTATCACATAAATTTTTCAAATGCGGAAATCGATGAGTGCAATGAGAAATTTGGACCGGAATCAGGGTGGTACCATGAACTATCTTTAGACGGAGATTCATCAGACCGATCACTTTTATGTGAATTTAAGGATTCTCTAGATTCGGATACGATTGTACGTGCAACTATATCAAGCAATGGTGATCAACTAGCCTTGCCACAATCAGGTATGTTCTTTTAGAATGCAGATTTCACTCGTTAGTAGTTTTTTATTACACTGTCATTATCTTACAGAATAATACTATAGTACATTTCGAATCGCCACATAATTTATACTTCGATATTTCAGCATTCAATAATTGGTGAATAACGTTGTGATTTAAATGTCACGCGAAATGCAAATTAATTACTAAATTATATAACATTTGAAATTTACGGACAGTCAGAGCTAGTGGGAGAAGTTTTTACTGGGACAACCATCTGCTAAAAATTTTCATCATTGCTTGAATAAACAGTTTAAAGTTTTTTGATTTATTGATATTTAAATGAAGGTCAACATATGTATGAAAATACAATCGATTTTATTACGATTTTTTTCGAAACTTTACAGAATGAAACCGACTAAACGATTAGCATAAATCATTTGTAAAACTTCCTACTTTCCAGATATTATGAAAATGAGACTGAAGATTTATGATAAACTTGAATTTCTTTTATAACCGAAATTCAGGTCAGCCAATCAAACACTAAAGCTCCATTGAGTTAGACGTAACTGAAAACTGATCGGTATTAAACATGCATTTAGTGATCTGATATCATGAAGTGCTGTACAACTTTAAGACAAAATATCTAACCGGTATTATCGGGTGTCAGGCGGTTGTCGCTTGTGCTTTATGTTGTTTCACCTGGATATATTGAAAGAATGCTAAACTTTTTATTTTAAAATTTAACAGAACGGAGAAACTGACAAAATCGCACCAAAACTATTATATATTAGGCAACAATTAATTCTTGAGTCTATTATATCTAAAGGAGTTTCTGTGTTTTCCTTTCTCTTTCTATTCGGTTAATTAATCTCTTGGCTTAATTTATCCAATCTAATCTGACGGATAATGAATGGATATGTTGTTATTCTTCCGGTTCGTGTTACTGAGAACAGGTGTATTTTTGACCGTACCACAAGGTGCACTAGAATCAAATGCACTAGTCGAAGTTTATTTGGCAGTCTGTCGAGAAGATAAACATCGTCCTACATTAAATGGTAAGTTAGTCACTTACATTATTTATCAAATTAAAAAGAAAACTTTCTATTCAGTAAATGTTCTCGATATAAAACATTTGTATTCAATGTAAGATGTTTTGATTTTTTCAGCAGTACGAATGTTGTTCATCAATTAAAATAGTTCTTGCGCTTATTTCAAATTCACCATCTTCATTAGTAGGTAGCTGTTGTGCAGCTACACGATCATAAATCAATACTTAGCAATCTTCTAATGTAGTAAAAATCTTTGAAAAAATTTTCTATGCTAAAAGTTGCCTTAAATTACTATAGAAATGAACACCTGTTCTTTGGGATTAAAAAAGAGAATAAACTTGCTAAACTTGCTTTTTTTACTGATTGTTTAAGGCCAACAAAATCTCATCCAAGCATCAATAATCAATTGAAAATTCCACTTCATAATATGTACCAGTGAAATTATTCGAAAATCATTAAGGGATGCAAAAGTATCCTTACAATCTGCATAACAAGTCTACAATAAATTCGCATAATTTAAAGTTAATTAAACTTCGGGCATTATTAAAATCAACTTAGAAGTCAGTTGTTAAGACTACAACAAACTGGTAGTTTTATTACTGAATTCTATTAATTAAAAAGTCGATGGTTCATGGGTCTATTTGATTGCTACTAAGAAAACAACCGAGTTTACAGATTTTTCTTTCATTGATTCAATCAGCTTTCCCTAGTTTCCTTACACTCAATACACTAATATATGTTGTATTATCTACAAAACATACACTGCGACAATTTAGCCTGCAGGTATTTTTAATATCCACTGAGTTACAGTGAACAGAAATGTAATATATTTGTTTATGGCTATTATCTCAACGTATATAAATTTCATAATTATATTATTCACCTAGATATACAATGAAAAATCCGTTTTGTCTTTCCATCAAATGAAGTTCATGCTTGACTAATTACATGTTGATAAAGTGCTTAATATCTATGTTAATAGAAAATTAGTTGATATTATAATTTAGCCTAAAGGAATTACATAAATTTTTCTAAGCGTTGAGTCATAACAGTGTAAATGACAAACTTCACCACTTGACCCCCGAACAATATTAATAATTATTATTATTATCATAGTAACCGGGCCGACAATATTAAAATTCACCTTTTTTCTTTCACGTAAAATTAGTTATTGCCACAGAAGTGAGCGAAATCGTATCTTGAGGCATAATAAACGCCAGGTTCCTGTTGAGAAAAGGCTGAGAAAGATTCTGCTAACCGAATTTGAGCAATTGTTTGGTTTAAAATAGAAGGAAATAACGAAAACTTGAAGACCAGTAACCAATAAACTAAGATTATTGTCTACTATTGTTCAGTAAGAGAGATTAGTAGCTGAATATCTAAATACTTATACCAAAGCCGTTTATTACCACAACCAAGTTAAGTCACCTACTGAAGAAACATTCTGTCATTTACTGATAACGAATAAACTACAAGTATACTGTGATTCTATGAAGTTCAGCATCTTTAATAAAACTGTTCAATCTGTATTAAATTTAGCATCAGGTTACAGCTTCCTCAAACAACATTTAGAGACTGATGACTAGAATAGATTACAAGAAGTCAGTTTTATCAACAGGGTCTAATGATTTCCTAAATCACAAAGATAATGTTGTTGAAACTTCAAATCTAATTGCTTATAATTCCGTGATGCTCGAGTGCAATGCATAATGTATAGGTTAAGTTTGCAGCTAGATCTTATGAATTAAATGCTAGATTCAGGTCTTTTGTTAAGTTATACACCATTTTAGCTGGTCTGTCAATTGAATTAGTGGATATATTCGTCAGTCCTGAAATTCATTGACATAAATCCATTCGTTATTACTCACAGGTTGATAATCTCGTTGAATACCCATAGATTTAAATGATTCTGTCATTCAGAAATATATAGCTATAATTTTGTACTAGCAGTTTATACACTAATAACTTTTATTCAGTCTTGTATTATTTATTCTTCATAGGGCCAGATAGGCCTGTTTTTTGTACAACTGTCATCTAACTCCTCCTTTATCCGGGCTTGGCACCGGCAGTAGCCCCAGAGAGGCTCTAGGCGGAGTTAGACAGAATTTATCTTGTTTAATGTAACATGTTTCATAAAGATCATTTTACTGTACTGTTTAGATTTTAAAATTAAGCATTTTCTAGGCGGTTAATAATTTCGTCGAGTGCAATCGCCAAAATAGCCTCATCATTTTGAAAAAATTTTTACTTAAAATGGTTATTAATCCTGTGGTAAAATTCTGTTCAGCTTTTATAAACTAATAGTTCTTCTCATTTTAGGTAGTAATAATAAATCATATTGTGTTTTATGCAGATATTTCGGTCTGATCACAGTGGTTAATACAAAACATATCCATTTTAGTAACTGCAGTCAATGCTAAAATCGCTGTGATAAGTTATGAATGGAACAAACTCATTTTCGTTTTGCAAATTGCGACTGCCTAGTTTATACCAACAGAAGATATCTTTCAGAACAACGTCATTGGTTTAAATGAAAGAAACCAGTTGATAGTCTCTGTTCTATGGGTTCGGTAAATATACAGCCACAAAAATATTCATTCAGTTTTTCTAATGGATCAACCACTTACCAAAAGGCTTTAGAAGAGTGGGTAAAAGCATACGAAACTCTTCAGCAATGTAATCAGTAATGCTGTTCATTCTATATGTAACGAATTAAAGCACTTCATCTATCCTTTTTTCATTTGTAATCTGACGAAATGATAAGATTAATTTAGATGCACGTAGACTATTTTCATAACATGTACGTCAGTGTCATCATACTATGTACAATATTATGTGAAATGAATGTGTGCATATGGATACGTATGCTTTTATTATTATAGATGTGCTTACTGTTTCTTAATATTTCACTTCTCGATGCTTATAATATTAACTATTAGCAGGATGAACGAGTTAATCCCATCAAGAGAACATGCATACAGACCAGTTGTATGCACACTCTAAAATAAATATGTTTAAATGTAATGAAAAATGATGTTTTCTTACATATTTTTTCCAGACATAATAATAATAATAACGATTAAATGATTCGGAATGTATTATTCACTACTAAATTTGAAGGGAATATTTCATCCATATGTTAGCAAGAAAAATACTAGTGTAAATCAATTTATGTTTCAAATGGTAACTTATGTTATGACTATGAGTAATTTTCGTTAGACAATTTTCATAGTTTTAATAGTTTGTGATTATTTTAAATCTGCTTATCTATTCGGCTACAACCTATGAACAAGTGAAAACCGAGTTTATTATACATACCTTTTATACAGATCATGAAGAGAATTGATTAAAGTATTGACATTAACAAGAATCTTAGAGGCACGCAGATTCTGTTAACCCAATGAATCTGATACATTTCACAGCAAAATAGTTTTTGTTTGACAAGTAGGATGAGCATGCTCAAACCATGTTCACTGTCAGAAAGATTGTGTGAAACATTTAGTTTTTTAACTTGTTTCCCAGAGTTTGGATAAATGCAACCGTCAGAAATAAAAGCAGTGAGAACACTGTTTTCATTGTAGGATTTCATTATTCGCTCACTTTATATACTGAGAGGATTTTAACTAATGAATATTTTAAAGTGAGAAGTAGCATAGCACTCAATGATAATGAAACTAAAATTAATACATGCCTTACAGTTCTAAAAAACCGATTTCGATATTTCTCTACGGATGACATAAATAATCAGGGCTCTGGTTTTGCAATATATTTTCTAAATCTGTTTTTACTACAGTAAGTGTCATTAATTAAATGGTGAGAACGATTGCTGAATCTTTATTTCCTTCATAATTTTTATCCGCTGCTATTCATTAAAACCAACTAACACAACACAGTAATAAAGACTCATTGGAAAAATTAATTGAACTAAGCGAATTTTAATTTGCAAATAAATAAGTAAAAAAAATAAAACAAACTCAATAACATGCTGTGAAATGACCTAAAGCTTACTGCTTCGTCTATACAGTTATTATCTCAAACGAAAAGTAATCTTTGTGGACACACAAATTTATTTGTCTTTCAAGTGTTCATAAAATAGATAAAACAGATGGTAAATAAATAAATAAAGAAAGAAAATGTGACAAAATCCATATTACTACTACTACTACTACTTATGTGGTGTTAAGTATCATATTCGAATGGCGGTCTGTATGATTTGTAGGCAACTTCACTAAATAGGCGCAAACAAGTTTGTGTCAGTGCATTTATGTACACATAAATAAATATATACATATATATTTGTGTGGATTTGTTAAGTAAACATGTGTCCATAATTTAATTTTACTGATTCTAGGCATTATTTTCTTTCTTTTTTGTTGTTGTTGTTGTTGTTGTTGTTGCTGTATCTGTCTGATAAAGTTGATTAACTTCCACACAGAATGTGAATTCTCGTTTGCATAATCACAACAAGTACCAGCCAGTAGCTGTGGTAAACTCGGCAAAAAGAAAAAAAGTTAAAGTAAATAAAACTTCATTTAGTTTTTATCTAATCAAATAAATAATAAAACGTATTTTAGAAGATATATATAACAAGAGAGATAATGCTTACTCAACTGTAACTTGTATTACATCAATAAAGAATTACGTCAATAAAGAACAGATTCATTGAATCGGTTTTTTTTTCATTTTCCTAATGTTCCAGTATATGTCAAAAACAAATAAGGTACACTTAAGCATTAGGAAACAACTTTTTATTATTGTGATAAGAATTAGAAATAGGATTTTCTTCGAATTTTCATTAGTGAAGCTAATGAGATAAGTTTAAGCGCTGAAGAAAACACAGAGATAAAGCAAAATGCTTTTAAATAGACTGGTTTTCTCAAAATTTATCATCTAGATTAATTGCACTTCATCTAGTTTTCGGTTGAAATCTTAAAATTAACTGAATATGAAAGAAATAGGTTTGAAATTGAAATGGAAATAAAATATCTCAATTATTATTTGAATTCATTTGTTAGACTTACTTAATTTAATAACTCAAATTAGGTTGCATTTTTTTATTTCATAGACTTTGAGATTTCACAAGATATTTAAGTACTGGTTTTTTTTTATTACTTACAAAGTTTGGTAAAGAACATCACCTTCATGTTAACGAAAGCTACTGTCAAACTTTCCATGAATTACCATCCTGACCTTCCACATGAGCTCATTGAAAAAATCCAATGAAATCTTCTTTGTATGATTCGAAGCAGTTGTTATGATGAACTAAAAAAAATGCTTCTTTCAAACTTTTCATTTATAGACCATCAAACCTTAATAAGTCCTGTTATTCAATTTGGACCATTGGGCTTAAATTTGTTGAAACCGGTACTTTTATCATTTCCTCATTGCGCCGTTTTGAATCAAAGCAGTTGGCTAATACGAGTGTTGGCATTAGGACCGAGTTCGAATCGTTCGCCTAATAATTTGAATACATCAAATATCAACGGATATAAATCCAGTTCCAGTGCAGTACCGACAAATTCTGATAATTATGTATGGCAGGTAAGTATTACTTGGCTTTCTTGTCACAGTTTTCGTTTGATAATCAACTTTCTAAGTTTTTTTTTGTTTAAACTAGAAACTCGTAGATCAGTTGGCAACTTTTTTAAAGCTACTATCGAGAATTATCTATACATATTCATCTAAATAGTATGAAGGTATTTTGACAGGGTAACAAAACCCCTGTAAATACAAAAGCTAAAATAGATGAGCAAGTAAATAATACCAGGGTCTTTAGTGAAGGTGACTTCACGAATAACATTTGACAACAAAACCATTAGAAATGAATTCCATTCTAGCTTGAAACATAACTCAATACGAAAATTGAAATTTCTAAGCTCAGCCTGGCTTGGAGTCAAAAGTGAAACTGAAATAATATTACTAATAATAATAATTAAAATCATTGCTTTATGAGCTTTAGTTGTTTCGCATGATTCATATGCTTATGAGTCTTATATCATTGATTGATGAAGCTGTTTCTTGATAATAGTTTGTTAACATGTAGCACATGTTAACACGCCCACAAATTATTTTTGTTCCAATGAGTAGAACTATCAAGAATACAGACCAAGTTATATTCAGTTAACAGTTTGCATTGAATTCAGATAACCTGACAATAATTCTATTCAATTTCAGTATACAATTCAGATAAATAGAACTTACTCGTAATAAAGTGAAAGTGTTTTAAATGATTTTAATAATGTTGTTCACCGGTGCAAAATGTACAACAGACAATACGAATGTGTTCCTTCCTCTTTCTTGTAATTATTACAAATAATTAAAATCAAACTATGTATACATTGTATTTAAAGAAAAAAAGCGTTGAAAATATCTTCTGCTTTAAAAAGAAAAAGATAACATCACCTTAACTTGTATATATTTCTTTGACTTGATATTACAATAGTCATCGGTAGTAGTGTTTGCTGTGTATGAGAAAAATGAAGTAGTACTAAAAAATCATATGTAGTTATAATTTCCTTTATGTATTCACTCGACAATGAGATGATTTCACCACCCTTTGTCAAAGTAAAACTAACAATACTGTGTTCATCGCTTTTTTGTTTTAGCTTCCTACCTCTGTGTATTTCTTTTCAACTGTGTCTATCTACGTCATAAACATGATAATACAAACTAACAACATTGACAAAACTGAGCAACTGACATTTTAATCACTTATTCATACAAGTTTTTATAGTGTGTGTGTAGATGCATTTCCAAATATATAAAGAAATTTGATCTATTCTTGACAGAAGAATTATCGGTGACTAAAACAACAACAAGCTAGAATGTTAGTCATAATTTTAAATCCCCTGAAACATAAGCAACTTGACACTCATTAGATCCTATCAGTGTCTTTTATCCTACTGTTTATTCTTTAGATAGGAAATACACTACTCAAATAGTCAATTACTTCACCCTTCACATCGTTTCTCAGTTATCCTAGTTTTCACTTTCTGTCTCTTAGTCTGTCATAGAACTAGAATAAGTATATTAATGACACGTAACGAAAATACTGTGTGAATTTCGAAATAAGTTTAATAATAAATGTGCTTATTTTGAAATATATGCATATTTAACACAAATACCCAGTATATCAGCTAAGTAGGTGGGCCTAATACCGTCAGAAATATATTAGTAAGTCCTACTACATGGAATAAGACACATATTTCGTTCCTTCTTTCAGGGCAGTTTTATATAAATTGTCAAGTGACTAAGTGTACATACGATTTGTTTGAGGTACAGTTGCAAATAAATTTCTGATTTTTAATTCTACCTTTTCGTAGGAAGTGGGAATAATTGGTTATGAATCGAGTATCACTAAAATGATTTGTCATCTCGATGCAAATATGGCACATCTGATAACTGATGTTGCACAGCGTTACTGTCTAGTTGGTGAAACTCAGAAACTTCTTGTCGGTGATCGATTAATATCAAACCATAAAAATATAAATCACACAGAGTTCCCAAATTTTCCTAACGGTATCAATACGAATGGTATGCAACGTGTAAAAATCACAAACTTTATTAATGGCAATAATACCATGACAGATAGCACACAAGATAGTGGATTTTTGTCTGATGTACAACCTGCAACGAAAATGTTGAAATTAGCTGCATTCGCCGGACCACTGACACCTACGATCGATTACAATATAAGAGTTTATGTGCTCACCGATACCAAAGATGCATTGGAACATGTTTTATGCGTAGAGAAACGATTGGAAGGAAGACTGTTGGACGATCCAAAGTCATTATTATTCAAAGATAATGGTGGAGGGCTATGTTTCTACATTGAGGACATTTCTCCTGGATGGAGAAGCCGATTGCAAACAAAATCACAGGTTCGTGAACACAAGCATATACATAATGTTTATTTTTTGTTTTTATGCAAGTGAATGGAAATAATCGTAGTATGTGTACATTTTAATAGCATTCAGAGCATACTCTTTTGAATTTCATTTGTTCCATTTGTTCACATCATAGATTCTTACTTCCCTTACCAGTGACATACGTGTTTAATTTAAAAGTTCGTTCATATGAGAAATGTATTACGGGATCATCATTTGAGACTAATGGAATAATGTCTTTAAAAACATATACATACATCAAACGGCATCTTTATGTGCGTCTAATATTAAGTAATGTATTCTATGCGCTTAGAGAAGACAAACATTGTCCTAATTTAACTGATTGACATTTCTTCATTAAAGGTTGTTTACAATAATTATTTCCTGACATATATATATATATATATATATATATATATATATATATATATATATATCCTGAACTAATTAACAGTGAGTATATTTTAAGTTTTAACCATTATCATTTTACAAAGAGTAGACAGTGTTTGAATAAATAATTCACCAACTAAATACTCTAAGCTATAATCATAAAAATCAAGCGACAGAAATTTAAAGAATGTGAGTAGACAAGTTGTTAATTAGTCATGGATTTACAGACTAAGCAAAGTAATGTAATGATTCTTGACAGTACTATTTACTTTACAAAAAGATACATTCATTGATTTTTTCTAATTAATGATTTCTACTGATGACAAAAATTCTAGACGGCATATTGTTTATAATTATTCCCATTTCATTCCGGCATACTTTGTCTTGTACGCTTGTGTATATAAATTAGGCTAAATATCCGTTTTATCCGTCATATTGATTCTTTTAATTGATCTTTTCAGTAACAACATTGATTCTTTTGAACATTTCTTTGACGTTATTAACACTTCTGACTAGGTGTTTAATAGTATTAATTGCCACATCACTACAACACTACCATTTTGTTGAGGTATAGATTTGTGTATTTATGCCTTTGGATATACCTGTTGAATACTACACTGATATGCCTGATTGATTTTTGAAGTTTTCAGTACGCAAGTATTGATATTCTTCAACTTGTATATAATGACTTAGCATCGGGCGTGATTTGCATTCAAATTATGATAGGCAGATAACGAGTAACTTTTAACTTTTTGACAAGAATGATGGCAAGCAAGACATTAAGTACACTAATGAACATCATTACCATGTATACTAGTGAACACTTTTTGTCAGATTTTCACATTTTATAGTTTGTGAAACAATACTTAACCAGGAAAAGTTTATATTAAATCGGAGAATAATCTTTTTCCTAATAAGTCAGTCAGTCAGTTACAACGTAGAACTTCATACATACATCAGTTCAAGTTGCCATACCACGTTAGTACAGAGATGCAATTGCCGATTCAAATTCTATAAAGGTATAATAGGTATTAGAATTATTATTAGTAGTGGAGAAGATTAGGATCCAAAGAAATCATTCACGAAGAATGATCCAATCAAATAAATTTGAGAAGAGAAAGATAAAGGTCATGAGGAGTTGAGAGAACACAAAGATTGGATACACCGATGATTTAATACTCATAGTCTACGAATATCCCCTACTCTTACTGGCCATGTTTCACAGCCACAAAGTAGGATAGAGAAAACAGTAAACCTGTCCTTTGGTTGGTAGACGGATAGCTAAACAAGTGAATCTTCGGGTTAAAGTTCATTTCCTTGAAAGTCAGACAAGGAAAGTGTTATCTCTATAAACATGTCTATGACAAAGTTGAGTAAGAATGGACAGAGTAAACAACCTTGACGAACACCAACTGAGGTAATCAGTTCCGATGTCAGTTCTCCATAAACTCTCACTCGACCTGCAGTGTTCGAGTAGAGAGCTTGTATGAGGTTAATGTTATTCTCTGTAACTCTTTTCATTTACAGACACTGATGTATAACCTCACGATCGACAGAGTCGAATGACACGTTGTGGTCGAGAAATACCACTATTGTCGGACGTCTAAAAGTTCTAGGACCTGACGTAGTGTGAATATCTGGTCTGCACAGCCACCTACAGGTCAGAAACTAGCCTGGGTTTTATCTAGTCTGCTTTTTATGAGATCTAGTTAGGCGTCTGAATATTATTGAGGAGAATATTTTAGATACCATATTAGTTAAACTGATTCCTCGAGGATTGTCACAAGAGGACTTATGTGCTTTTTTGTATTCCGAATATTCAAATACTATTTTAGTAGTTGAGCATTAACGTTTTATTGATAAATTCATTTTAATTCACAATTAAAAATATAAGGCTGTGTAGAGAAACAGGTTAAAGCAGTTTATTGTGACTCATTTGCTGCTAAGGTTACAGTGTACCTTCTGTACTTCGATAGCTCAGAATTTTCAATTGAAATGAAGCTTGTCTATGTTAAACATCATCTTAGAAGTATCATAACCCATAATTTATGAGCCGTGGTTCCGAAGAAGACGATCAAATTTTATTATGTAACAACCAAAAAATTAAAACCTATCTATTTATCAGAAACGTTACGATAAACGTATCGCCCAAGAATATTAGTGAATTATTAAACAACTGACATCTATATTTTATTTTTTAAACACTCACTCATGTAAGTTAATTTAACTAATAATCACTAAAATAATTGTTTTATAAACTTTCTGCATACAGGAAATACCATTTCGGCATATCTGGAATGGGACACAAATGTCTACATTGCATTGTGCATTCTCACTTGAGCACTTGGATTCACGCCAATTAAATGTGTCCTGTAAAATTAGAGTTTTTCAAGAGAATGCTCAATCACAAGAGCAAACTTTAAAAATTTCAAACCAAAAGTTTGAGGTAAATGTGATAATCTGTTTAAATTTTCGCTCAGTGAATGTTTTAACTCTGTTTAACTTAAGTATGCATAAGATATTATTCACAAATTACATGAAATTTCTAAATTGAAGAACTTTCTTTATACGGTAGAATCAGCCATATAAAAAGTTTACTTCGAATATACGTTAAATGAATAATAGATAATAATATTTGTTTTAGACTTAAAAATGACATTGTCTTTTGCAAATGTGCATCATAAAGCCCATGATAACAAAGTGACGAATTATGCCTTTAACCACCGTTTTCATAAAACAGTTTTGGAAGTTAATTGATAGTCCGCAACATTCTACAATCTTATGTGCTTATCTAAAACAAATTATTCAAGATAATATTTTTAAAAATTTGCTAAATTGTTTTGGTTTGTTAAGATAATCTTTTTTGAACATAAAAATATCTCCACTTAAACATACTGCTATGATGAACTCCATACTGAAAATGTATTTTACCATAAGTAATGCAGAATATGAGCTCTACTAATTATCAACTTTGACAGATTCAATTCTGTTTGCTTCTTAATGAACTATGATTGTTGCATATATTTAATCAGATTTTGTTTCATTCCAAAACAGACTAATACTCAATATGACTTTTTGTACGACAAATTTAAAGATGTACAAGTTTTGATAACTTTTCCATTGGGAATGAGTGATGTACCGATCAGTTGTTTCAAATAAATCTGTATAAATGTGTTTACGTTGGAAATATGCAACACACACCAGGACTAGACCTCATAATTTTTGAGAAGAACATATAAACTGTTTGTTTATTGACTGTACACTTCGGAACACTTAATTTGAATAAATGCTTACAAATTTTACTACTAGCTTTCTTGAACGAAGTATAACTTTGCACCATTCAAATTTTTCCCAGCTGAAAACCGGACATTCAAAAACAAGATTCTCCAGTTCTGAAGAGGGAAGTTCAGATATATACAGTTTTCCTAGTGCATATCGGTAAGTAAAATGAAAGTCACTTACTTATATTAAATTTGATGTCATCAATTTTAAAAATATACTGTTCATCAAAACTTACAGCATAAAATTATGTTTGATATTTGAATTATGGAGTTGAGTGAGTTCGCATTTCACTTTGAACAATATTTTATTTAAGCTCATATTTATTCTGGTCGATTTAAAAATCTGAAAATATTTTTATCATATGACACTAAACGAAGCCAATTTTTTAACTTTATTTTAGTGTTCGCTTGACTGGACAGTACAAATATAGTCTTACATTTATAGGATGTCCACAAATATTCGAAAATATAAGGTAACTATGACTTTCGTGAAATGTCCAACTTGAATCACATAGAACTCGGTGAGTAGAGTGGGAAATATTCTGCTTGAAAGTTATGATCAGTGCGAAAGAATTTGAAAAAGAACGAATAATTATCAAGAACACTACAACTTATTTCTTTTTTAATGAACCTATCAGAATACTTACATGTTCTGTATTCTAGAAATGTAACAGTTTTTCTCGCCAAAAGTTATGAGAACACCGTACATGAAAAGATGCCTAGTTTGAAACAAAGCTACCGAATGGCCATTGACTATCCCAAATGTTTTCCGATCCATAGTGTGCTGGATTTTCAACTGTAATGTCAAATGTAATTTTATTTTTAAGTGAAAGAAGTTGCATAGAAAACGGATACTTTTTCACTAGTTATTTTCAAATGAACAATTTGATCTGTTTGAAATTCATTGGGAGTAGAAGTTTATTGTAGTAGGCTGATTATAGAGTATATAGTCTTTTAGTTAGTTGATTCAATTTTACCAAACGCATAAATAATGATTTCTCTAGAGACCGGCTGTTAATAGCAAATTCTTTTGAAGGAGTTATTTTTATCATTTTTTTTATGTCATCACTAGTTCTAGTAATTAAATTACATTTAAACAAATTAGTTACAAAATTACATTACTTGCTTACTAATATTTCGAATATTTTTTTTTCGTATGCATTGAAAATTTAGTGTGGATGCGCGCAAAACAAACTTAACTTGTGAACTCAAAGATTGAATAAATTAAACTTCCATATGATAATAAAGTAAAACTGAAATGAGAAGAAAAATTTTAGACAAGAATTAAGTAGATATCCGACAATGTTTAGATGGTTCTGTTTATTACGTCAGTTTAGTTTTCTCATTCTCATGCTTGAGGAATGTTAGTAATATTTGTGACTGTGTATTTATGTAAAACGTATTTGTTCTCTAATCATTGTATCAGACTTGCCTTGCATAAATCAACTTTCGGTCGGTCAGATAGTATGAGAAAAAAAGAATGAATACTAATATACGAACTTATTTTAACATTAGAAATGAAAACATACAATACTACGGTTATGTTGAATAATTATTACATATAATTTAAGATAATGGTTGTTTGCGGAACAGTTTAATGCGATTCAAGATTTGCTGTAATAACAACATCATACTTATTATTTGACAGTCGTATTTTATTTCTGTTGTTATGGCTAATAAAAGCAGACAAGTAGAAATTTCATAAACAAACAAATTTTAAACCTGATTAAAATTTATCATAAAATCGTTCAAAGCAATATCTCTTTAATCTTGTCCAATATAAGCAGGTAAGTAGGGGACTCTTGTGACTATGATTTATTAAATAACGTGCCACTGGTTCTGTTTTGACTGAAAAAAACTCAAGACATATGGCAAACTGATTGTCATATTAAAAACACAGAAAAATAAACAGAAAATTGTCACTATATAGAAGTTTACAAGGTTATATATATATATATATATATATATATATATATATATATAAACATTTGCTTCGAAAAATAATGTCCTGTTACTGAAATGAACTACAAAATATAAAGCTGCTTCTAGCACAAGTATTTTAAACCCAAAAATGATGTCTAAAATATTCCTAAAACTCCTCGTGAGACCAGATTTCATCATGGTGATTGAGCTATTTTCTATTAATCTACTTTTATGAAAATATACTATTCTAAAGTATGGTGAATATCCTTTTCCCATTGCAAAGCAGCTGATGTGGTGATGTGTAACACATAAAAATAACTTTACTGTATAATAATCTTTCGTCGACTGCAGTATGTCTAAATTACAGTCGCTTATGATGATTAGTTGTTAATTTAATACACCATGAATATGATGTCAGTTTGTATCTGTTAAGAATAACATTGCAGATCTGTGAAAGAAAGACGAAAGCAGAGTGTGGTAACAATGTTAATAGTCAGCAAATAAATCACATTACCCTATACAGTTAGAGTAAATGAATGATCAAACTTGGTAAATAAAAATATAAACATGTGTAACCTATTGAGTAGTGAAATCCTGTTTGCAAACATCAGGTTCAAAGCGTTTGATAATGTTAGCCACCATAAAGTGACGTAGGATCAGGACACCAAACTATACTTGACTAATGTTCAGTCTCTATCAGATTCGTGGCTTTTCATAGAGTGCTCTTAAGATCAAATAGATATTATCTTATCGATCTTCCTGATTACTTGCCTCTATTATTTCATGCAAATTGCTAACTACGGTTGTAGTGTACAAAAGCAGTGAATGTATCTGAAGTACATTGAATTAGCAAGCACTTACTATTGTATTGTGAGACTTACCGATCTTTCTGTAAGTTTCATGTCAATACAGTTTCAATTCTTCGATCTATTTTTTTCAGAAAACTAACTGTCCATATCCTCTTCAGCTGATAGTCTGAATTCAAAAAAATAATAGTAACTAGTACAACGAACTTCACAACCACTGACATACCTAAAATCTTCATTAAGGGTATTGTGTTTCTCTTTAAATGTAAACGTGACCTGTTTACTGTGATCAGTAGCATAAAATTTAATTACTGATCTCCTAAAGGTTTTCTTTCAGCAGATGGCATTTTCCATTATAGTGTCCCCTACATATCGCATATTTTATTCTTTGAAAAAGATGACACACTCCAACGTAAACATTAATGTATATGGAGAATATAGTTGAAGATGGGGATCACAAATAACTGATATGTTTGGTATAATATGAGTCATATTTATAAACAACTGCAGACCCTACGGTTCTTCTATAAGGCTGCTAGTACACTTTGTTGCTAACATGAAGCAGAACAATAGTAGTCTAAACTTTTTCTTTAGTCATATTATTATAAACGTTAATAAGATATACAGATAGTTCAGATTTCAAATAATTGAAATCTATCTCCTAACACCCTTTCAATCGATTGGTAACATGGGTTTTGGACAGGAAGATACAGTCTATGGTATTTTGAAAAACTAAGCGAATATGAGTTGTCAGTCTCTTGCTTGAAGTCATGAGAGGACATTTTCGACATTTTCGACCATTACTCTTCTCTATGTTTTCAAATAAGATTGGAAGGTTCTTTCTAATCAAAGTTATCAAATTAAGACGAACCACTCATAATCAATATGGTCTGTTTTCGCTTTGTTTTTCCACTCTGTTAATACAGTATGGAACAGTATGTGAAACAATATGCACTCACTCACCACTACTTTGCATTTTGCTCAAAGTAGATCACCCGGTAAATGAAATGGCATATTGTTTGTCGTATAATTTAACTAACGAGCACTATAGAATTATGAACTATTACAACCTAATTATATATTCATTAAAACTATTTGAATCAATAATAACACTTATAAACTATGTTCCATTAAGATTTACTGGCTGAAACATTTATGTTACACACATTTATACAGAACAACGTATATACCAAAAAAATAAAAGCAGGAATGTAACAGCGATAGTATGGACATTTAGATTACTTGTTTTGTCTGCTCCGTAGGAGGTTATATATATATATATATATATATATATATATATATACTTCAATGTATTACTGATGATAATATTTAATTAATAAGAAAAACTATTAAAAGAAAAAACCGTACACACACACACTGTTCCATCACTATATTATATATTACATCATGTGGAGTCAAATGACATATAGTTTGAAAGGATGAAAGTAAAGGAGAGTGAGAGAAGAAGTGCACAGTTAGTGTATCCTAAGTAGTACCATTTCCTGTTTCTTATACTCGTGGGTACTAGGCAGTGCATATAGGCATTTTAGCGTATCTACAGAAATTATTGCCTAGTGTTTCAAGCAACTGTTATGTGCATAAATATTGTAAATCGAGTTTTCTCTGAGTAATAAACACTCTTCCAAGTGTTTATGATCAAATATATTTTTTTTCGGAACGTGTATTACTGCTTATTTTGCTTAAAACATCCGGATTAATTATTTCTTTTTCATATTTCTCTTTTGTCTTCAAAGTAGACTTCCCATTGTTATTACTCAGAGACTATGTAAACTGTTGGATACCAGAGAGAGTGAATGGCAAAAACTAGCAAAACATATGGGAATGGAGAGGTTAGTTTGTTATTTATCATTTGTTATATCTCTCAACATCCTTAATAAACTCAGTTCATCAATATAATCATACTTTTATCGCTATACAATGATGTTTGTATCTGTTTATCCGACTGAGACTGTTATGCTCGTCTCTAGATATGGTTAAAACTTTTACGGGTTCATATTAGCTGAATTACGAGAACAAAACAATGAACCAGCGTCCAGGTAGGTTACTCTGATTCGATTGTCCCAGTAGTACCAGCAAGAAGTCTTTATATAGTGCAGAAAGTGTATTCTACAAACACCCAGCCAGCACACACTGAATCCAAGCCCTCAAATTGCGTTTCTTATACCCCATAGAGACGTCCTTGGGACAATCACAAAAATAAAACATTAAAATGACGCTAACCAATCACAGCCAAGAATTTTCCTGGTGGGAAATGTGATCTCAAGGTCAATTGATCGGCCCATGAAATAAATCCAAAATAAAGATATTTACCAAGCGAGTTCTTGGGATCTGACGTCCCCAACAGAGACTCAGATTAAACTGATGATATGTCAATTGGTTAATTTATTTTTATAAATGTTTGATAATAAACTAGGTGATCCCATATTTCATAGTAGTCGAATAAAACAAGACATCAGTATACTATTGACAAAAAATTGATCGATGAACTAAGCGTTAGTTTTGAATTTCGGTTCTCTATATGTTCAGTAATGATATTACGAACAGTTCTGGTATTGATATTGTAGCTTTGGTATAAGTTCACGCTGATTGAACCACATCAATTCTTTTTACCTTTAACAATTTCTGAATTCAATAGTAGCCCTACAATGATCGAAATATAGAGGATATTCTAAGTCAGTTATTCAAAGAATACACAATAAAAGATGTATAGATCTATTCTTTGGAGAATAACATAAAAGTCTTCACAATTTTTATCATTGAGAAAGAAAAGCTTTTTTCAAAGCATTATGTGACAACTACAATTAAACTTGCTTAAATTGTTATTTTTTTAAGTTTTCCTGGCAAGTATAAAATTTTCACTAGATGGGCATAAATCTAACATAAGTTGATTTTCGTCTTTAAGTCAAGTTCAAAACTCAGGAATTAACTTTCAAGGACACTGAGACACATATCCAATTGAATTTCCAATGATCTGAATTATTTACTGTCCACGTGAATGAATAAAATGTCAGGACATTGTAAATGATTAGTTAAAGTGGTGCGTATTTTTGTTTAATTTTCCCTTTCCTTTCACTTAATACTTGAGTCGGTGGAATTGATTAAAACCGATTTCAACAATACCACCACATCCATGAGAAACTTTTATCTTGTAAATATTCTTAACTTTAATCTTTCTAACTTGACTTGAGATCATTATTTTAAAATATATATATATATATATATATATATATATATATATCCATTACAGGTATATTTCTTATTTGAAATCACAACCAAGTCCAACAACAGCTCTTATCAATTTGTGGGAAGCTCGAAATCGTGATGAATCAAGTGTGAATGATTTAAAAGCCATGTTCTCTGCCATGGATCGAGCCGATTGTGCAAACTTATTGGAAATAGATTTAACTACACAAAACTGTCATCTTTAATTTTTTTTAAAAATGAAAGAAAAAACAGAATTCGAATTAGCAGTATTTATGAATACAATGCATACCGTACTACAAATAGATATATTAATCTGTGAAGAGATCATACATTTCCAAAATACATATCTTTAATTGTGATTTTATGAACTTTGGAATAGCAATGCATTTAGAAACAGTAGTAATGGGCTACATTCTAATGAGAATTACACGGTGCACAGTCCATATAAATTTCTTCACCAAACAAATGTATATCATTAGGATAATACAAACAGTGTATGAGTAACCATTAATAAATTTCAACTAACTGTTGACAAGTCTTTCTTTAAATCCAATGTTCAATATAAATTATTCATTTCTATACTGATTTTCAGTGCCTCCGGTTTTGTTCATAAACGGTACTAAAAGTAATTCAACAGAACCAATCTTTGTTCAAACATACCATACCAAACCATATATCATTAAATGGGATGTCATGTTCAATCACCATTGATAAATCACATAAATTGCATTTAATTTTCACAATAAATTGTGATTATGATGAGAGTCTATACCATATAGATACACTTTGAATTAATAAAGCATATAAGTGATTATACTAGTGTTCAGATTGCTTAATAACTCAGCAATCCGACTTGTATTAAATATTATACGAAATAATTGTCGCTTCAGTTTAGCATTAATTTACATGTCAACATGAACGTGTTTTCCATTGCCTACTTCTAAATGATCACTAATATAATACTTATGTAATTTGTACAAAAATTTTTTTTTGAACTAAAAAAATTATTATGAACATACTAATTGTGAATATTATGCGAATTCATAAGTTTTTGTTTTGTTTTATCACAGAGTTTTGATTTAAGTTTCTTAGGTTATATTGTTAAGATATTGTTACAGATGCTAGTTTAATTCAGTTGAATAGTTCACTTGTAAATAGGTTAAAATTAAATGAGATGGTTAATGAGGAGTGATCTCAACAATAGTTGGTTAGAAATGAAGTATATTAGTAGAACTATGTCATTACGGCCTTAAATTGAAAAATGAACATCTATAGGTTATGGTATTATGATCTATTAGAGAAATAACCTACACTTTTAAAGCTGAAATGATATTTTGTCGATTAAATTCTAACCTATCTATTATAGCATACATTGCTCGGGATAATTGATATTAATGTAGTGTCGTCTCATCAGTATGATTTCGGCAGAAAAATTATCATTAATGTTTATTGAATGCTTCTTCTGAATGATCTTTGAATGTGGACGGAATAGCAGTTAGATTCTAAGAACCATAGCATTCAGAGACAGGATGAATCATGCTTATTTTTAACTATCGTTTTACTGATTAAAAGTAACAATAAAGACCACTTATAAAATATTTCTAAACAGTCTTTTCCGGTTGCACAGCCATTGTGAAAAATTATTAATCTAATCTAAGTAAAAGACATTTTGAAATTAATTATCTTGAAATACACTGTTACAGTTATGTTAATGCAGTATTTCAAAGAACCGTAATTTTTGATGGTAACAGTTAACCACATTATTTTAGTTTCTTGAATATTTTCCTATGGGTTGCATTCATTGTTCACCAATCTTGTCAAATTTCAGTAAGTAGACTGAGTACCCGAAAATGTCCGAGTAAAACAAATAAATTTGTACTTCATGGGAGAAAGAAACAATTTATTGATTTGTCATCATGAGTGGATCATTCTAGGAGAAATATTTCATGATTATATTTTCAAATGACGGCAGGAGCATATATAGAAAAATATATATTATTTAAAATGAATTCTATTCGCGTTTTCGCTTCAGAAGACAGACTCATTCTAAAATAATGAACAGAAAAAAATGTTTCCTATTTAGTTTATTCAGTTAATTGCACGTAATTAAAAGTAAGACTGAATGCACACTATTCACGCTTTGCTTGTCAGTGTCTACTAATTTCTTTGTGTAGATAACGTTACATTCATATTAACATTCGTCATTTTGGTAACGTGAATCAATCAATAAGGTGATTACAGTCTACTTTTCTGGTGAACACTGATATAACAATCCACGAAATATAACTTATTTTTAACTGTCTGTTACCATTTTCAAAGAGGGTAATCAAAACAATTAACTGCATGTCATAATGTTCATGGGATATATAACTAACTATCAATCAAATCATCATTCTACAAAACTTGCATGTCTTCCAATGTTAATAGTGTTATAAATTGCGCAGCGAGTAGAATTACTACGTTTATGTTTTTAATGCTGTCAAAATGTCAGTTTTATAATTAATTATTCTAGATACACTTTAGTTATTACAAATTAGTTATCACTTTCTTAACTAATTTCTTAACAGAATTAGTCTGGAAATTCCTACCTGCTAATTGCTTAACAGTAAAGGCATTAAGGCAGATGGGTAGTTCAAAGACATATATGGCAGGTATATTTAATCGAAATGTGATTTATTAGCTACTGAATACAATAAAATGATGAAAAAACAAGTTTCAAATATCGCATATTATCAGAGGAAAAGATGTCGGAAAACTTAGGCGTGAAATCTCGTTAAATGTAAAAGAAAATAACACATGAATAAACATTTGTTAGGGTCGGATTTCCTGCAAGTATAAACAACATTCGTGTAAATGATTGCAACAAATCGTTGAATAAAGTAGAAAAATATACCTAGAACATTTTAGGGAACAATTGAGAGTAGGATTTTGTAATCGAGTGGATAAAATAATCTTGAAATTTCACTTATTCTTTGAAATTTTCATGTTAGAAACCACCAAAAGTAGTGAAACTCAAAGATGTAATTGCTAATTTTCACTCGATCAGCTGTCCTTACTTAGTAGATTTTCGTTGTTTTAAAAATGTTCGATTCTGTTGTTTCGTTATGGACTTAAGTTTTAGCTACAATAAACTTGCATCAATAAAGTTAGCTAACAATGAAATTGATTGTCCCATCGTCCGAAAACACAATAAGAATACTGGTCATATTGAAATATGATACTTTAGAAGCAACCACCGGATATAGAGTGTAATACTGAATTCATATCAAGAAATATATCAGGAAAAATGTGTTTACTGATCTACTGGGTGGTCTTGAATATTTTTTTAGCTTAATTATAACGTAGACTGTCACCACTACTTCTGTAAAGAGTAATGTTCAAAATTCGGCAGAGTAAAACTTTTAGAACAGTTCAATGATGTATATTAGTGGAGATGAAACGAATTTTGCAACAACTAAACATAAGGACTGATTATTTTGTCTAACTTTTGCTTCACAATCTCTAACTATATGATAGGTGAATTGTATGTTTTAGTGATTGATCTTTTCAAAATAAAATGGTTCTCACTATGATTGAATGCCTATTCATGGGTTGTGATAACCTATCTAACAAAATAATAGCTTTCAACGACCTTCGACATAATAACGAGGCTTTGTATGATATGTTTCCACAGTTTTATTAGGACAGAATTTATAATGAATGAATTAAGACCACATACCATTAGTATCATAATAATATTTTGCTTGACAGCCTTATTAGAGAACAATAAACAAATGATTTTATTCTGTTGTTCATTTAAACTTCTATAATTTTCGACTTCGATAAGTGAATATAGATGTTTATCAATGAAAATGTAGCATTATCATCAGTGACGTAGCATAACATCTATCAGCACAAAAAAGATTGAACTGAATATTAAATAGTTGGGAAGAACGACGCCATGAATTAATGCTTGTCTGTACATCAAAAAACAATCGGACTAGGGGTGATATAGCATTATTAGAGGGATCAGGCAAGCTTTGTATAATCAAAAAGTCCAAATCATTCTAAAAGATTTATTTAACTGTTAAGAAAGATGAGAATATGAAGTACAGTGTAAAATATCTAACTGTTTAACTTACTCAGCTAGTGTATCCAAAGTTCCATAGTTACCTTGTTAAATATATCACTATGCTCAGATACACATTAAACTACTCGACCACACTACAACGTTTGGATTTAACTACACACACATACACGAGAATTCATTTCAGTCATGAACATGATTAGACCCATTTCTGTGTCATGTACTTGAGTTGAAGTGATCTTTTTAGTGTATAAACGTCTGCTATCAGAAAGCAATTAGAGAAACCGAGGCAAGACCTCTTGAAATATTTCATTTGCATTAAGGTGGCTAGTATTGCAACAATTTTAGGAAATAGTCAATCTTTTCCTCGAATCTTCGAAAATGAATGATTTCAGCCAGTAGGATTCATCTCTGATTTTTTGGGCATTAGCTGTATAACGACCTGTATAGAAACACAACCTATGACTGGACTCCAGTGTGGACGAATGATCGAGTGTGCAACGAAATGAATCTTCCTATCCATTTCCGTGTTTCGTACCTAGGCAAACCCTGTTCGTAAGACGGAGATATTAAGAAGCCAAATACGGTGTTGCGGATTAATTTATTTCATGCATTCATTGACGCAGACAGACATGAGAATAGGAAGCGTACAAGCGAAGCGAAGCGAATTGGAGAAGGCGAGTGAGCCTACTCTTCTTGTGCTAAGTATACATAGTTAAGCAATAATAGGCTAGACATTTAATAAGCGACTAAGCATCCACACACAATCAAATATACAATAATCGATACTGTAATCGAATTATTACAAATATAAAAATGGTCGATACATTTATCGAATAATTTAAACGACAAATCATTGAAGTACAATGAATGAATGGTGAGATGCTACAAGATTGACTCCAGTTGTTGATCGCAATGATTTTGATCAGCTGATTATTAACACAACTAAAATAATCACTTATTTTATGCCAGAAGGAAGGCAGAAACACTAACGGTGAAATATTTTAAAATCTCCATTCTGTCACCGGATTATCAGTGGTCTTTAAAAAACTAGATGCATATTTCTTACAGAAGAACACGTTTAAGTTTGTCTTATTCGTTTGTTTGCTTCGGGATATATATTTATAATTTACATACACATGATGAGATCAATAATAGTGAAAAATTGCAGACTGTTTATATTTATAACATTTTTATTTATTTAACAATTTCTTTCACTTCGAAATAGAAAAAAGACGTTTTCTAACTGTAGATAGTTTGCTTTATAAATGTTAAATATTTTTATAGTAGATTATCAGCCTGTAGTCAATAATTAGAAATGTAGTCTGCTTGTATTAGACGAAATAAAAATTGTTAGAAACATGAATGATAAATGAAACTATTTAACGTGGTAAAAATATTCTAAAGTAAGAATACATTACTTTTCAAGTAGTCTTTTAAATTTTTCGACTAAATGATAACCTGACTTCAGAACTTGATTCTTAGGGAACAGATTTTCGACGTTCAGAATAAGTACTATTGACATGAGTCTTGCGTGGTAACCTCACGAGTAAACACATAAACCGAATTCTATTTGTTGAAGAATAAAAACCAATCACTACTTAGCCGGAGGACAGTAGCCTATAAATTTAAAATTTCATGAAAATACTCAATACTTTTCGTTAGATTCGATGTATGGTATAACGTTAAAGTGAGGAGCAAAACGCTGTACTTTCACAATTAAAAAGTGTTTATCTAGATTAGTGATTATCTATGTTTTTTATTTAACGTTTGTAAAATCTAACTTCCATTGAAAAGATAATATCATTCACAGTACTATTAACCTACTGTCAACGGAATTCAGAGCATCATTTACATTTAAACTACAGATTGTCTAACTGAATACATTTTCTCTTTTGTTCTTGTTTTCGATAGCAGGGGTATTCGGTGTATTTTAAAGTTGGACAACCTACTGTTTGTTTACACTCAAACGACATGGCTCAAAATCGTTTGCAATGTCCCAAGTGCATCCCTTCTTTGTGCTCTCTCAAATCCTAATCTTCTGGTTTCGTCAGCACCTCTACCTTTGTCTTTCTAACCTTATCTCACTGAATTTTACTTCTTGCATGATATATCTTCAAACCCTAGTCTTCTTCATTACTATTAATACCTCTACTATCTCTATCATTATGGGATTTGATTTGACATTTACGTCTGTGTGCTAATGTGGTATGGCAACCTGAACTTATGTACATACGTACAAAGTTCTACGTTGCAACCAACTGACTTTGTCTACACTCATGTACAAATCAAACTATTTTACAAAATTATTCTTCCTTGCATTATTATAGTGCCTGATGCTGCTTTGTAGCTTTTTGCAGTATGAATGGCTACAACTAAGAATTTCACTCAAACTAAACATGCTAAACATTGAACAAATGCAAGGAAATAAGTTAATTCATTTTATCTATACATCTAATAGGTAGCAATTAATTGTTGAAAAAAAACTATTGATCTTGTTAAATATCTCTAAATAAATTCAATAATTCTGTAATTATTATGTCAATTTTTTTGTAAGATATACATTGTTTTGATGTTGATTCTTACAGCAATTGATTGTAACAAATTTTTATCAGTTTTTGGGATTGTTAGAAGTAATTGCCATGACAATGATTTAGACTCACTTAAAATATTTAATTGTTATCATCTCTAAAGTCTAGGAAAATAATTATTTAGCTTGCTTCATTTCGCTTCATAGCCATTAATTCTGTATTATATATTTTTGCGAAGATAATACATCAGATGAATGGATTGACTCTGTACTTAGTTTGTTGAATTATCACACACTGTTAATAAAACTATTTGTTATTTAACTATCTCAAGGATCCAGTGAAGTTTACGCTGCTAAAAGAACTGTGCTAGAATCTGAGAAGAGTCATCAGTTTCTTCCGGATCATGTACAGAGTGATAGGAAGCACTGATAAATATGTCAGATGAATATATCTTTGGTAAACGAAAAAAAAACTGTTATTCCGTTTCTATCTGTGATCTCGTAAACGATGGCGACTATTCAAGTTGTTGAATAGACCTACAACTTAGTTATGATTTAAAACAACGAAGAAATTTTTTTCTTTTTGAGGTCGATGAGTTCATCAGTGGTCTCTCTAATTATCTATTACAATACTGGTTGGTGTAGCCCACATCGATATTGTTTCAGCGCTCAGAAAAAAAAGAAAAACCTTTTTTCTTTCACTATGATATTGAAGAATCTTATCATCAAAAATCTTTGAGAATAGACTCAGTTGTTTGTTTGTTTGTTTTATCTCTACAGGTTCTTATTTCCTGAGGGACAGAATAGAACAAGCAACAAAAATATAAAAAAAAACTTTATTCAATGGAATAAAGTAAGCAGGGCAATTTTCTCTTTCATTGTAATGACTCATCCTCAGTAACATATCAAAAGTATTGTATTGATGCTTCCCAAAAAAAACAATACTTTCAGTAACATGGCATGTTACAAGAAATGGATAGATAGATAGATGGCTAATTAGATAAATTATGCATTAGTTTGTTTACAATGATAATATAAAATTCAGACTTGTAATTAATGCACCTATTTATGTATGAATCAGACTGAAGTTTAATGACTAAGAGATTCTTGTCATGTTGGCTTTAGTTAAATTAGAAGACAAAAATTTAAAAAATTGGTTAAAGTTTAATTACTATTTTAAATGGCCTTCAATGAGTCAAAGGTTTGTTTGTACAGGTGTATTAGTGGGTAATCAGTGAACTGAGAAACTCACTCTATAAAGTATGTAATTATTATTATATTCAAATAGTTTTATACAATGATAAGATTTTCTAAAATAATTGACTGTTCATAACAGTGCAGGGAATGTCTGCATATTGAAGGACGAATATTTTGTGATTATGTAAGAATGAACTGTTGTAGTATCTAGTCATTAATTTTGGCGTTATATTTTTTATTCACTATTTCAGATGACATTCAGCAGCAGTCTAATTAAGTTTGTAGTTCAGAGACTGTTTTTTTTTCCTTTTTAGGTTATTGCTACTTTTCTACATTTCTATTAAAGTTGCCTCAAACTATCCCAGTGCAACTTAAAGTTTCAACGTCATCTAGTTGAAGGTTAAGTTTTTATACAAAAAATGTAGTATTTCATGTTTACAAATCAATTAAACCTTGTTACGCATTCTAGATTCTGTTATAGGTACTTATTCACAACATACTTGTCATTGTCACATGGGTTTAAAATGTTGAATCCATTGAATTAGTTACTGTTTAAAACTTAGGCTAATCTTATGAGACACGACCTTATTTAACTATCACTGTTTTAAACTTTTTATAAACGATTGCCAGTATTTATCTGAACAATTAAAATAACTTAAAATATCTGTTTAGACATGGCCAAAGTCTGCTAAAAAACATGTGAAAATCATGTCATCAATGAAGTAACTTTCGTGATACTGAGTGCAGTGTCATTGTATCTTACTTGGCTTAGTCAACAAACTGGACTGATCTATGTAAATTTATTTGATTTTCAAGGATTACAGTACAGTATTTTTCATCCTTTGTGAAACAAGTTTGGTTTTGCAAGTTGTATCACAAAAAAGAAGCGGCTAGTTAAATTCCTCTGACAATGCTTTATGCAAGATTCATTCTATTATTCAAAAGACAATCATGACCACTTGTATTCTTAAAAATAACTGGTACAAATAACTTCTATTAAAAAATGCCCTACATGTATTATTACTATCAAGGTATATTTTTAATTGTTAGCGTATTGCTTCGATTCAAATCGAAGAAATTCCAGGTACCTATGATCAGATCTGGGTGTCAACACAGTTTTGTTAAGTAAAAAAGATTACAAACTGGTTAACAGTAGATTACTTAATTATTCATCTTCGTAGATGCCTATTAATTTGCGTCAAAATTAACTTCGTTACTCTTGAAATGATCTATATGTTGTCTTGGAAACCAGACAAAACTAAATAATTCGCAAAAATTACATTTCAGTAATTCTTCTTGATAAATGTTAAAATAAGCTAATATTTCAAAATGAATGCTGAACATTCCAAACTTGGATTAATTTCACATTTAACTGAAAACCTGTTAAACTCTTTATGTTAGATTCCAGTAATGAAGCTAACTGATGATCAAAACAGGTTATTTAAAATAACCACCTACTCTAAGCGTCCAACTACATGAGCACAAAAGTATTGAACAGTTATGCACTGTGAAATTGTCTTCACCTTTTGATTACAAATTTGAAACGAATAATCACTTTCATATAATTTGATTTCATTATGAGAAGACAGTCGATAAAAAATACACAACATACTTGTACAGTGTATTTCAAACAATCTACATTTATTCATGAAAAGTAATAGACACTAATCGAGTAAAAATTTAAATAAATGCAGAGTGATAATTTGTAATATGACAGATAGTTATAAAAGGTCTGAAATGAAATGAATAATAAGTTATTAAATCATTTTAGTCAGTGAAGTGAAATAAAAACTATGACGGCAGACTCAGTTTTAAAGCCGATCCATAGGACCTCCAGTCAGACTGGCGACAAGTGCTATTCATGGTCATGATGTTGCATTTTGATCGCCGGCAGAGAGTTCGTTGGTCTGTCTTATTCTCCTTTTGTTTTAAGAATTTCAAGTTATTGTTTGCGCTGTACTTTTATTCTATGGATTCCTTGAAATGTACCACTAAAATCTTTTGATAATTTAATACTCAGCTGGCAGCATTTCTGCGCTCTGCAACAGTAAGTTAGTGTGTATGGTTACTGGCCAACAAGCTTTCCAGGTGAGACAGTTTGTTCTACACTTAGGTCTGTTGTGTCATAGTTTTCATTTCATTCGTTTCAGATCAGACCTCCTATACCTATCTATCATATTAAAAATTATCACTCTGCACTTATTTAAATTTTTACTCGATTGGTGTCTATTAGTTTTCATGAATAAATAGATTGTTTAAAATACACTGTACAAGTATGTTGTGTATTTTTTTTATCAACTGTCTTCTCGTTACACCACTAAGATTCGTGATGCATTGATAAAACAATATAATCAACTTTACAAACTTTAGCTTCTTCCCAAAATAACTTATATCAACAAAATTTTGGAAAATTTTAACTCTGAGTTCAATAACCCATCCAGATAATGTTAACATTATGAGTTTATGAAATATCTAGCACACTATTGTTTAATTCCCTTTACACAAACAATACTGGTCGAGTTAGAGCTTATGGCTAAATGCCATCAGAAATGATTACTCCAAATGGTGTCCGTCAATTCTTGTTTATCTTTGTCGTAGACATGCTTTTAGAGATAATACTATCTTCATCTGACATTTAAGAAGTGGTTCTTCTACCAGGGGACACGATTTTTGACTTAGAATATGCCGATGACATAGTACTACTTGGTGAAGACGCTGACAAAATGCAGAATCTTCTGACTACCTTAAGCAACACTGCAAGCATATTCAGGATGTGATTCTCCCCGTCGAAATGCGAAATGCTGCTTCAGGATTGGATTGCATAGGCACCTGAACTTATCTTGGGCGTTTCATCAGGGTTGATGGTCAAGTGGCTGACGAAATCTCGACGCGGATACAGAAGGCTCGATTGGCTTTTGCCGACATGAGTCCCTCAAGGAGTAGGCGAGACATCAGTTTGTTAACCGAAGGTCGACTCTACTGTAAAGTAGTTCACTCTGCCCAACTATATGGATGCGAAATATGGCCGATATGAGTAGAGGATATCCTTAGGTTACTGGTTTTCGGTCATAGGTGTCTCCGAGGCATTGCTTGTTCCTCTTAGGACTATCGAGTAAGCAAGACAGTTGTTAGGAAACAGGTACTAGGCAAGGATGGCAAATCAGTAGATGAAGTATTGGAACTTCATTAGTTGAGTTGGTTGGCACATGTGGTGCGAATGACTAACTACTGACTGCCTCATCGATCTGTGTTTTGTGGTGTGCGAGGAGGTTAGAAAGGTTCATGATATCAACGTACTACAATTATTTTTCTAACCAAAGCATAAAGTGATCATTGCTTCAGATTTTGTTTAAATGCTTGGCCACAATTACCGCATTCCGTTCAGCATCTCAAATATAATCTTGACAAAAAAATAGGTATGCAATTTTAAAGCATTTTGGAAATCAACATCAATCTATTTTCACGAACCTTTTTATTAATTGAATAAAACTGCTAAAAATCATTTACACTAAATGTCTTTTAAACGATGTTTTTGCATTTCGTTAAGCTTTTAAAAATTCTGTGTGTCATTAAACTTAAAACTATCTGTCTATACATGCATGTGAATGATTCAGCTTACTTCTTCTTATTAGGTAAAACATCTTTTTACACACTGAATGTTTTTCCGTCGATTTGTAACTAGTTCATTTTCATTCATTCAATAGTTCGCTTTAGTCTAATGCACATAGTGAATTGATTAGATCATTCCGAATGAAAATTTGTCTAGATTTTAGACTTGCAAATTTAGTAGCCTAAAAACAACATAAAAGAGAACGAAAATATATAAGAAAAGAAAGATAAACTAAGGTGAATTATATTTCATTTATCTTTCACTTTTGTTAAGAATTATTAGAACGTACAACCCTATTGTTCACCGTAACTGTCAACTAATGAACAAGAAATTAGGAATCAAGAAGTCGAATATATATATATATATATGAATATACATACATAGGCAGAGCAACATATACTTTAGTTTTATAGTGAATTAGTTCGCCTTCATTGTTTCACAGTTAAAAGAAGGGGAAATTTTTTTTCTGAAGTCCCTGGTGAATTTGTTTTTTGCAATGATGCTTCTTTGAATTCACTTAATCTGTTTGTTCAGCGATTTTTCCTTGTTTCTATCGTTAAATTTGACAGACGTATGTATGTAAGGCAATATAAATGTTCAAGTTAAAAACCATGATCAGCTGACTGATTTTCTTTCAAGCAGAAGATAAACAAAATGTTACAGATCAAACGTTATTGGAAGGCTGACGAGATGATTATCTATTAGTTTTTTCATACAGAATGATTGTGTTCTTGTTAAATTAAAATCCATGACGACGGAGTTCTAGTTAAATATTCATTTAACAGCATTCTGTAGTGGGCAGCATTCAACATATTTGTTCACTGTATTTTGTAAGCTAGTGAAAGTTTAGAATCAGTAACTAAAACGATGATAATCCACTTTTAAAGAACAGAAATGTTTCATTGTTAACTGATTGAACAAGACTTACTTTCATGTGACTTTCCAAATAATATTGAACAGCAGATTATTTGAAATAGAACTGGTACATGTATATTGGATAGATTCAATGAATTTTATCCGCTAAAAAAGGTGAAATGAATTAAACTTCAGTATGCTTCTTAAGAGTAGTGATGGCGACTTGATTTTGAGTACAACATAAACTTCAATTTATCCTATTCCTAGTACTCAAGTAACATTTTAAAAATCTCGCACAACTCAACTCTGTCATTCAATTTCTATATCCAAACACTCTATATCACACAGAATGAGACGGTACACATTAACTGATATTCTCAGAGTTTACTAAAGAGTTCTATCTGCTAGATAATAAGGTATGTTTTGTTATACGTCAGAAATAATCCAATTAGTTCAAATTTTCAAACTTTATTTAAATAAATTTATATATATATATATATAAATTTAAATTTTAAACAAACAGAAAAATCATTTGTTATTTTACAACTCCACAGGAATTCACAGCAAATACTATTTACAAGAACTGGTACTATATATGCGGACTTAATCCTGTAAATTTTACAGCAATTTGTTTTGGCTGTCATCGAAAAAATTGATAAATTTGCTAAGAAAATAAAATCCAACTGACAATCATCATTTGTATATGTTTATAAATTATAGAGATGCATATATGGAACAAGCAATAATATTCTAGCTAGTTGGCTATACCTTCAATGTGATTATTAAGTTTTAGTATTTTATTTAAGAAGGGCGTAAAGATGTTGTTTGGTGGGTAATTAATAGATTGATAAAATATTTAGATTTCGGACTACAGTTTTGTTTGTTTATTTGGATTTGAAGAAGGGTGGCGCCTTTTTCTGGTTGATTTGAGATTTTTCTTATCTTCATTTATGAGAACTCTCAATGAAATTATTGGTAATTTTAGAATACAAGTACTACATTGGTAATACTTTTAAACCACTTATTGTACTATATGTAAGTTTCTTCATCCCATAGTCTAAGTAACTAAAAGACTGTGGACATATTTCTGAAAAGAGTGAATTCGTTGGTGAAAATCCCTTCAAAAAATAATCAAAGATATAATATTTATACAATTTGAAATAAAACTCATAACTTTTATTTGTTGCTGGTTGAAGTAATCATAAAAAGTTATCACTTTAAAAAATGAATTGACCTTTGCAATAATTTGCATCAAAAGTCTGGCAGATGATCTGATAAGAGTTTAATTAAAACCGTTATTTGTAAAAACTTTTCAAAAAAATAAACTTTGAACAGGATTGATAGAAAGAGTATGTTGGTTTTGAAAAGATACGAACCAATAACTTCATTAGGTCATGAATTTTCGGCTGCAAGAATCACCATCAATGTTGATACTCCAAATAAGATTCAAGAAACGAAGAACGGGAATACAGCAACCAGTGACAGTTAAACAAGAGCAGAGAAAGTCAAGGAATAGGCTGAATACATAGAAGCAATGAAGGAAGTGCGGAAGGGCATCAGAGATGATCAGCAAAAATCTCTGGAGGATCTAGCAACGACAGCAAAAAGAGCTTCAGGAGAAGGATACATCATACAGTAACAGGCTACAATGAAGAAGCTTGCTGGAAAACATAGTTAACCAGAACGGAGAGGAAAGTCAGATTTGACAAACAAAAATATGTGAAGGACCTAGCAATGACAGCGAAAGAAAGCTGCAATAGGAGGAAACTTGAGATATCTGTACGATACTAAGATGCTCCCTGGAAAATATGGTAAATCAGAACAACCTGTCTAAAACAAGGAAGGCAAAGCATTCAACAACATCTTAAACATCAGGAACTCGGAACAATTATCAACCAACAACAAAGTCACAATTTTCAATACAAATGTCAGGACAGTTCTCCGGTATAGAACGGAAACCTGAAAAACCACGAAAGCCTTCATCCACAAGATAAATGTGTTTGTTAACAGTCGTCTACGCAAGATACTTTGGACTGGTTGGTCAAACAGCATTAGCAACAGCCCACTCTGGGAGAGAACAATGCGGCTTCCGGGCTGAAGAAGAAATTAAATAAAAGCGCTGGAGGTGAGGAAAGCATCCAACTGCATCAGGAGTTAATCCCTGACTTGAAATCATCAATACCAAAGGAAATGAGGTATTTCAAGGACTTTGTCATTTCACGTATGAAGTTGAAAATCTTGTACAGTGAACTGATGATGATAAGCTACAATTCAAGTGATCTTTATCCCATATTAAGCCTATCTGAAAATTTATGATGTTTTAGAAGGACAATGTAAAATATTAATACTTTCGAATATTGCCCCGACTACAAATCCTGCAACTGTAGTTAAATTCTTATGAAAATAAAACTTAAATCGAAACAAGTTCGTTTCTCAAATGTGTATATCTGATTGGTTTGCCACTGTGAATCGGACTTTCTCAGTACATACATTAATTTTCAACACATTTTATTATACAAACTAAGCACCCCGCTGAGTGTGAACAAAATGCGTCCGAGAAAATTGTAGATGATTATTAGTTAAGATAAATTTTTCAGCCAATATTTCATTAAATTAAAATGTCTATTTTAGGAGAAATAAATTATAACTGTTAGTTCCACAAAAAATAATACAAACTTCTTTTTATTTGTTTTGAACTAAATTACATCCCTAAGTTAAACCCTGAATTTTAAATAGTAACTGTCTAATGATCACTTAGAAACACAATTTCGAGCAATCAATCGTACATTAATCTAACTGGACTCAACGAGTACGAGAAGTAACTTTCTTGATTCTAAATTAAGCATCTCAAACTTAATTTATTAGGTTATGAAAAACGTTACCCCACACATATATAATCGATATTTGCATAGAATATTCCAATATTAGGGTTAAGTGAGTAGTAAAACCGTACTGATAAAAGATTGATAAAAGATTACTCAAAATAAACATGGATTATAAGTTCGAGGTACACTTTTCCTTGAAAACACGATCGTGTGCAATTAACATATATACTGCTTAAACTCATTAGTAAGTGTAACTTCCATCGATTAAAAAGTTAAACTGAAATCTCAAATTTACAATGAAGTGATTTTGATGACATTTTTTAAATGTAAAATTTCTAAATGTGGGAAATGAGCACTGATAGTCTTCCTATCCAAAAATAAACTTAGAAGTCTATCAGAATTTTTTACATCTTTACATAACTACAAGTTTAGCTTCTCAGAATAGACCTGTTTACTAAGCACATGTAATATACCAGAGAATAATATTACTTCACAGCTAATTAACCAATTAATACATCATTTTGAGTTATAAATGCACATATTCATCATTGCTTGACGCTTCTTGATGAGTTTCGAGGGGATAGTTAAATAAACGGGAGAAAAATATCCACCAAAGTAAGAAAGAAGAAATAATTAAATATTCTGAAACCAAGAATCGATCAATGTTAGACCACCATTAGAAAACTGAAAGCAATGGACGGCCGTTTCGTCATGGTGGTCTAACAGCGATCGTTCATGGTTTCAAAATGTGTAACATAACAATCTTCACGTCCCTGTAATGCAATTACCTGTGCTCACTAGTGACTAGCGTCGTGAGGAATCTCCTCCGAGTTCTAGTGGGAAGTCATGACCAGTGAAGTTCAACCTGTTCGGGTGTAGACAGTAACTACCGAAGACTAAGTATGAGGTTGCACAACTCCGTGAGTTGACCAAATTAGACACTAACACCGTTCGATACCGGCTCAGTGGTCCAGAGGTTAGGCGTTCTCTCACATGACCGAAAGTCCTAGGTTCGAATCCAGTTTGGTGGGGGTCGTGGATGTGCACTGCTGATGAGTCCCACACCAGGGCGAAACGCCCTTCCGGTGCTTCCAGGTTTCTAACTGTATTCTAACATTGATCGATTCATGGTTTCAAAATGTGTAACTTAACAATCTTCACAATGCCGTTATGCAATAATTAAATACTCACTCTACCAACAGGGTTAGTTTACTTACAGATCATAAGAATTATTCAGTAGACTTTTTAAGTCACATAGTGTAATGGTTCCATAAAACAAGGTCTGATTCTTTCAGTTTTTCATTCGCACAAAAATATTCCGAGTGCGCGGGTAACTGCAGTTAAGTATTTTTAGAAACTACAACCTTAATTGATAACCTGATATGTTTCCTTCACGTCGGCAAGTTGGTTACAAGCAAGCAGATACAGATTAAGAGCAAAACAAACGAAAGTTTAAAATGCTTTCTATATTGTTAAAACGGAATGTTCAATTGAGCAGTTATACACTTCCCCTCTCAGAAATATCTTTTAGTTGCCAGTTTTTCAATGACATTAAATTGGACGTTTTCTAAGAGGACATTATTTGCAATGCATCAGTCAACTTGTTCTTAGTTTTGTAAATAATATCACTACACAGAAAATCTAAAGTAAATAATAACACATCCAGGGTTATACTGCAGCTTAATATTTTTTATTTTATATCAACAAATTAACTACTCTATTCCTGTCTAACTTCCCTTTTTTGTAACACTGTTCTAAGCAAAAACTAATGACTTACATCTTAACCTGTTTTTCCCCTATTGACTACTGCACAAATGTTATACAGATTTCTGTTATATCTGTTCACAAGTAACAGTTTACTTTATTCCTGTATAAAATATTGAAGATTTTGCGTTCTCATTTTTGATTAATAAATCTCTACTCCGCCTAATCCAGAATAAAATGAAAAAAATTTTACTCTACATAGCCAAGAAAACCGGTAGTGTAAAACTTCTCTGGTTCCCACATTTTCACTACTACACCAGTAACTTTCGCAACGATATTACAAAATAAAGCTATTACATTATTTTTTGACCTAACTAGATGTAGAACTGAGAAAAGTTAGGCTTGAAAACAGCGAGTTTGTATAAAACGACAACTAATGAAATAGGCTTAAGTAGATTTTGCTAAATGACTTCACATCCAATTGAAGATGAATTGAATAGCAGAGAGAAAATAAATAGAAATGTAACGGAAATATTTATTTCATTTGGTAAACATGACCATTCAGTCCATGTAGTAAGATTCATCATCTCAAACTTTATTAGCTTTTTTTTCATAACTGGCGCTACTTTTAAGGTGGATTGTGGTGACTGTATTAAAAAGTTTACTATCAATTATTCTATGCCTTTAACTATATTCCTGATTATTTTGCGGAACCGTGACACTATTAGTCACCTTTACATACATCGAACAATAAGTTTTTTTTAACAAAACAACTAAATAATTTGTTACAAGTGTTTAGGATCCACCTAATGATAATTTTTATGGATCAAGATTAACAAGCTCCTCTAGGAATGGAAAACAATTGAAGATTGTTTTGTTTTATTTGTCTCATTTATCAGTAGTATATTCTGTGCTCGATCAGGTTTTTTAAACATTTTGTTCTTTTAACAACGGCTTCTAATCACGAGAATCCTTCACTTCAAACTTCACTGTGCAACCTGATACTCAACCAGTAACTTGCGATGATAAGTATCTTAAAAAATTCATGTAAAGTTTTGCTAAACTGCTGCATTAAATCATTCTATTTTAAAAGACCTGATATAGAATGGTTTACTTTACTAAAAACTAGCTTTTTGGCAGTCGGCACACAGATGAATCAAGTATCATTTAAGAGTCATGTCAGTGTCAACCCTTGAGTTTTGCATCCATTCTAATCTAAACAGTCTACTAATTGCAGTAATAAGGAGGAAAATTAGTGTTAAGTCCAAAGGGAACATAGGAACTCAACTGACTTGCTGTTTACCAAATAAACTCGTTAATCTGGAAAATAAACGGTCACTGAACAGTTAATTTTGACGCTGTTTATATAGTCATTTATTCATTAATGTCACTTCTAGTTATTGAGGAAGCAATTTTAGTCTACCAACACTTCTCGCAAATATGTAGCGTCACCATCTAGATGACGATGGACATATTTATTTCGAAGTCGTATAGATAAACTTGAAGTAATTTTATGATACCATAAATCCGGCATGAAACAAGAGATTAAGCATTTCCGATTAAATTTTTACTGCTTACACTTTTGTTTCTCGATAGGCAGTAATTTATCCAACAGTTTATTGGAAATTTCATTCGTTTTCGTTACGAATAAAGTATAGAACTTATCCACTACACTCATTTGTGTGAGGAAAATATTATTTTCATTCCTGAGCTAGTCAGCAGTTGTTTTGTGCTAATTAAGAGGTTTGTCATTATCTTTCTCATAATGTGAACTTTGTACAGTGAAGGATTGGAACTAATGATTATAGGCCTTACCACATAGGTTTTCTTGTTGCATCTTGAACAGCAATTTATTTTATAGGGATTTTCACCTAAATTTGAATAAATCGTTTAAAAATAGTTGGCTGTTGAGTTTAAGTAAGACATTACAGAAGTAAATTTTATTCGTGAAAATTTCAGCGATTTGATTTGTTTGATCATGACAGCACTGATAAAACCATGTTAAGTTATTGGCATTCTACGCTGTCTTAGATTTATTTCAGTGTAAGAAAAGCTGTATAGAGCAATCACACTTTTAAAGATTGTCAATCAAAGAGTTCTCCCACACTGAAGTAGTCTGCAAATAATAATAATAATATAATGAATAGTGAAACCTATGCAAATATTTTAAAATTCTAAATGAATTAGAAAACAAGTATAACTATCACTTACTTAGTACTTAAGCCTGATACCCCCAATGGAGCATAGGCCGCCCACCAGTTTCCTCTAACCTAGTCTATCCTAGTCTTTCCTTTCCAGTTCTGTCCATTTTTTGTTCATTCTTTTCATGTCAGTCTCCATTTCCTGACCTTTCTCTTTTCTTTCCACCTTGAGGGTTCCAAGTGAGGACTTGTCTTGTGACGCAGTCGAGTGCTTCCCACAATGTGTGTCCTAATCACCTTCACCGCTTCTTCCTGATTTCTTCCTCCACTGGAATCTGGTTTGTTCTCTCCCACAGTAGATTGTTGTTGATGGTGTCTGGCCGAAGTATTTTGCGTAGACAACTGCTAATAAATACTTGTATCTTCTGGATGATGGCTTTGATAGTTCTCCAAGTTTCTGCCCCACAAAGTAGAATCCTCTTGACATTTGTATTGAAAATTCTGATTTCGGTGTTTGCTGACAGTTGTTTGAGTTCCAGATGTTGTTCATTTGTAGAAATGCAGCCATTACTTTGCTGATACGCCTCCACATATGAGTCAGATCCACCTTGCTACCCAGATATATGTTGAGACCTGCTGCTGCTGAAGTTGCTGCTACACTGTTCGTCTTCTTTTGCATTTGTTGTTGTGTGTGTGATGAAAGAGCCAGATCATTTTCGAAGTCTTGATCGTCCAGCTGCATCCTGGCTGTCCATTGTATCCCGTGCTCCCCTCCAGATGTTGACGTCTTCATAATCCAGTCAATCACCTGGGGAAAGAGAAAGGGTGAAAGTAAGCAACCTTGTCTGACACCGGTCTTTACGTCAAACGAGTATGTCAGCCGTCCTCCGTGCATGATTTTGCAGTCTAATCCATCGTAAAAATTCCATATGATGTTGACTTAAGTAAATTATATCTCAAACTGAGTGAAATAATCGCTGAATGTTGTTCTTTTTAGTTGAACATATTTTAATAAAGCCCTGTCGTTAGTAAATAAATTCATTGTAGAAATGGATTATTAAAGTATCCTATGTTTGTTGATTATTAATCGAATAAAGGTTTACACAATCTTTTAAAGCGAATAATTATATAAGCATAATTTTAGTTTAGCTTCAATGATAGCAGTCATTAGCCAGATCACATATGATGTAATATTTTTGTTAGTAAACACAGTGTCACAAATTCCAAAGTATTCTATTCTTCTAGCTACGATAAACCCGACACCTTAGGATAAACTGTTTCCTCTCAATTTTATTTTTCTGATCTGCTGAATAGATTGTCTTTTCTGCAGAAAAAATGGCAATTTAGAAAAAGTCATCCGATTTCCTTCATTTTTACATATTTCTAACAAGTAACTTTTTATGATGAAGATTTAATCCAAGGCGTTTTCTTAAATTCAGTGTCATTTTTACAAATATTATTGAGCAATCTAATTTTAAAATTATCATTTGTATGTTGTGTATATGAATATTTGTCTACAATATGAAAGCCTTCTTAGGAGCGAACATTTCCACAGAGAATACTAGTAACAAGAATACTAATACTAATGATGAGAGGGTTAAATAAAAAAAGACAACTCAGGAAAAAGTACAAAAACAAGTGAGTAAGAACTGATATGATCAGTGTCACCGGTGAGTCATAACCCTTATTCTGTTTGACTTTTATACAAGAGTGACTCGATATATTAGTAAAATGAACGAATAGAATATACTCAAACACTAAGTTCACCAACATCCCATTTTTTCCATTCTGAATTTGTCTTCTATTATGCATGTTATGACAGTGAACATCACAAAATTCAGTCTAATCACTGGTTTATTTACTTGTCACGCTGTTGTTACACACAATATTTTCTTCATTTACTAACTCACCCATCTTACTATCTACTTTTCCTTTTTGTCTTACTTATTCTATCCAGTAAAGCGGATTTTATACAACCAGAAGTTAGTTATGAATCATTTCATTCATCTTTATATACAATGTAGCACTAATATACTCTTTTTTTTCTGAGAACAAATAATGTAATTAAATTTATAAAAATGTGATTAAATCTTTTCTTTACATTCTTGTATTTCATTTTCTAGAAAAATAAAAAAGGAATTCCATGGTAAAAATAACTATATACAATCAGTTAATTAAATTTTACCTATTGAATGATTGACAGAATTTTAAGAAATTCTATAGTTGACTGATGTTTTTCAAATAAGTTTGAACACCCTACATGTTGATAAATTAATTGTACAAAGTAAAACAAAATTCTAGATCAATTCGTCGTTTTTCCTTTTCATTTAATAAGAACCCGACGAACATATACAACCTAACGTTTATTCACGAGTTTCACTTGGCATTGTCCAGTAAAAAAAAACAATATTATTCTTTAACCTGTTTTAATCAATACTTTTATTATATCGAATGAACAGATTTGAAAACTGCTTTACAAAAAATTCTAAAGGTGTGTCAGTATGTGCTTTTTAATGATGTACAATCACACACATTTAGCCTCTTTCAGTTAAAAACTATGTAAACTAATTCGTACGCTAAAATACCCTACTAATTTTCGCCTATATTTTTCTTGAAATTTCTTTATAAACTTTAGACTATTGATTGCATGGTTCATTTTCATACTTTTTAATGCATATATTTTTGAAGTAAAGATTTCACTCAAGCTAATTGTGGATCGCATTTGATTCGACCGTAGCAGCTATGGAATCAAAGTGGAACATTCAGCGAGTCATCCAAATTGATTTCTGATTACTAGGTCTGAAGGTAATTGAGAGATTCATCAGGGAAAGTAACCACAAATAAGACGGAATAGGAATACATTAACTCAATCCCAAGCCTGGATAAAGGAGGAGGGTTGGGCACAACGCTGGCGACCCCATCGAGTAAAAAAAACTAACTCGCCAAAGAAACACTAACCAGAAAAATCAATTCAAACCATTTAAACTCTGCCCTGGGAGTTAGAAAGTCTTCTTTCAGAAGTGAGGAATACGTTGTTTTCAACAACAAAAGCAATGTATATTATTTAGATTCGTATGACATTGTGTTCTATGCTTCACCGATTCTGATCTCTAATTCTAGTGTACCCGGGCGTCTGATTATAACTATAGTTTACTTTCGATTGGTTACTAAACTTATCATTTTTGACATTCCACTACTGAAATTCAATTCACAAACTTCTTTCATCATTGCTGTATGATCCAAAATAAAAAAACAGTAACAAATCTAAATATCTTGATTCCACCATGTAGTCTCTACGGTACGATAAAACATCTACATTTCTTTTCGGATAGACAATATTAAATAGTGAAATCGACATGATCTTTCTGAACAATCGGATAAACAATAATGAAGCAATAAGAAATTAAGACACAAATCTAAGAAATCAAACAGTATATCATATGAAACATCAATGCAGTAGACAGATACATGCATGAAAAATTCTGAAAATTGCATTGATTTTTGATTCGAAAATCCGAAAATTTTCATCAACTATGTATAATGCACAAGATTTTTGCCAGTGTTACCTATTTTATTAATGGTTTTATAGTATCACCATCACACATCAAGTAAATATGAATTTTTCACATACAGATCACATACTTTCTACAATTATTTGTACATAATGTCACTATGATAACTACTCTATTATACTCTGATTAGAAATATCAAATTAGTGATACGTATCCAGTCTACAGGCGAACTATTATTAGACAGATACACAGCAAAAGAATCTGACTTATTTGGAAAATTAAAATACAAGTAATTCTCCCGAAAGTGATAAATCGATTCTCAACGAAATATCACTAAAGAAACCTGCGTTGCGTTACTTAACAAGCCAGAATGAATGTCCCGAAATGGAAACATTTAGTGGATTCGATGAAATATCATAATGCGCTAAATGATAAATTTTCAAGGAATAAAGCCTCGTCTAATTTTAAATTATAGACAGGTATAATAGCTAATAAATAAAGCAATTATCTATTTTATTAAACACTGTTTTGTGTATTAATGTCATCAATAACTACTGGGATCAAATTGACTTTAATTGTTGACTAAAAAAAGTCCTTAAACCACAGTAATATAAGTTATTATAAGTCAAATTAATTTTGAGACAATAAAACTATTCATAAAAATCTAAAATTCCTTTTAAACAGCAATTCATAATTTTTAACTGACTCATTCAAAGAGAAAAAAAAGCTTAATGAACTAAGAAGTTGGACAATAAGAAACAAACTCAAAAATGAGCATCATTTTGATTATACTGAGCACTAAAAGGATCTTCAATGAATAACATTCGGCATACTAAGCAGTTGAAGCTGATAAAGCTAATCATTTTTAATCGAATTGTTGTTCATATTTTAGTTTTGAACCGTAAAGTCGTAATTCCCACTGTAGCCAAAAATATCTTGACTGCACTGAAAATTTTGACGATGAGTAGATTTCACAATCTAATAAAAAATATTTCAAAGATTTGTTGAAATTATTGTGCAACGATAGAGTTATATATAATCACCCTAAATCGAAAACCGATACTATATCCTTTGTTGAGTGAACCTATCATGCATATGGTACAGTTCAAAATGATTCCTATAAGCCTAGTTCACTACTAAAAACTGATAAATCGTTGAAATGAAAAGCTGCACAGAAGAAGCTCAAAGACGCTATATGACCAGTTAACTTCTACTGAGTATAATATAAGTACGCCAAACCGAAATGCAGATAAATTACCTTACTTTTAGAAAACCAATGCCAAAATTGATAATGTAAATTTCAGACTAAAGGTTAGGTCAGCATTTAATACATCTTATATTAATTTTAAAGTGAATTTTAAATATTCTGCGTGTAAAAAGGTAATAGTGAGTAAATGAAAACTAGGTGTTGGTAAGATGTCACCAAATTCATTGAGTATCAGTTCCAAACTGACGATCACTTTTATATAATTATATGGGTTACACGTTTATCATTTGCAGTTGGAAAACTAACCTCACTGTTATCTTGAATAAACCCAATGGTTAGCATCAATCCATGAAAATTTACATTAGAAGCAGAATCAAACTCTAAATTTCACTTCCTCGATATTCTATTTTAAAAGAAGGCGAGATGATACACTGTAAAGGTCTATTAATCGAGAACCAACTTGGAATGGACATGATACGAATTTTCAAAACTAGGTCCTTACATTTAGAATGAGAAACTTCACTGTGTCTTCATGAAGCGTTGGAGGAGTGTGCTCGGAAAACTTGATAGACGACGAAATATCCAGCCTTCGACAGGTATTCCTAAAAAATGGCAGTCCACCAAGGTTTCTTGCGCATAAAAGGAAACTCAGATTACAATCTACAAGACCCCACATGTTTCCTAAGAAAATTCTCTTCATAAACATTGAATTAAAGGGATATACTGCTGCAAAAATCTCGAAGAATCATCCTTGGGGGATACATTTTATGGAGTTAAGCTTTTCTTCGTCTTTCCTATCTGTTTTATCATTTGTGGATGTGTTATGGACAAACCATTGCCCTAAGTCACATTAGTGTTCATTTACAAGTTCACTTGCTCTTATGGAGCAGGTTTTATAAGCTTCACAAAGCGAGCGCTTCCCAAGCGCATTTGTGAACGCCTATCTCGATAGGCTTTTGCAAGAGGAATGTTAATCTATCAACAGTTCAATAACAGAACATCTTTCTAACTCCGGTCATATGGTCCCACTCGACAATTACTGCAAATCATCTATGATGTCAAACGAATCAGTTTGAAAAGATAATTTATGCTTTGAAGAGGTGATAGCAATACATCATCTCAAACCTGAGCTGTGTATATAAGAGGCAGGTGCAAGCCATCATTCTTCCCAGGCCACAACACTTAATTTCCACTGACGGTAACTGATTGTATTACATCCTACCAATGTCTTTATGCTTCTCATACTCGTGAAGTAGACCAATATTTATTTCGCATTTCATTGCAGCCTAATATCTCACTTCAATTCTCTATTTTAAGAAACTTTCTCTGATTCATGATATGATTTGGTATACCTCTTGTCTTTTAGTATACTATTTTATTTACAGATCAACTATAAACACGATTATGTAGTTTCAGTAAACGATGTGGTTGGAAAGAAAAAAATTTCGATGATATGTTAAGGTTATTTTTACAATCTTTATTTTTTTTTCATTATCATATTTATTTTATTTATATATAAGAGCCTATGGTCATTAAATTGCATGTAACTGTTCAGAATCCCATGATGTAAACGCAATTTATCTTGTCCTAATAATGTTATCTTCAGTTTGTCTAGATTCTCGAAGTAAACCATGTGTATAAGTGCCTGACTTGATTTTTGTCCTTATCAGTTGAAAGAAAATGACGAGGATTCCATTGACTATTAAACCCTCCACACCTTGAATCCAATATTCAATTATCTCTACAAAACGTAAGTAACACAACTAAGAGCCATTCAAAATGTAGTTAATGATGAATAGAAATTATACGTTCCAATCGAACATCTATTTGGAAGAGTTAGTCTTCACAAATAAGAAACTAAAAATCACCTCTATATTCACACCTCATCTTTCAGACACTAAATTGACGACTATTCCAAATATTAACAAGCACTATTTTCACTAATTGTATGTAACTTACCATGGTTATTGGAACTCAAATTTTAGTCTAAACTGAAACCCATCTCAGGGTTAAGACCCACGTTGGATGTTCTACATAATCGATGGTATTTAGAAGCACAAGGCCGGATAAAACCTTCTAGTTCAAACGCATATTAATTTACTTAGTAATAAGTTTGATTATTTACAAATAATCACATCCAACTAACAGGAAGATTTGTACTACATCACTTCAATGAAATTAAAAGTATCGTATCTGATTGTCGATACAACAAGTATACTGGATGATTCGAAATACCTTTTGAAATGTAACCAAATTTTAGGTTTCAGCACAAAGCCGACTAAATGTAATGAATTCAAATCAAATTCAAAAATATTTTTACTTCTGACATAATTATTTCATCAAATCTGTACAAGCAAGTTTCTGATTAGCGGTTCTAAGATTTCGACTTTCAAATCATTCGTATCGGTTTATTCATGAATGAACACATTTCAGTTGTGACCACTCACATACTTTCATTTTATAACGAATACCCACATATATTGAATAAAGAATATTTAAGAATGTTAATACTGTAGTGATACACTTTTACGAAGATAAAACAATTGCTGAAATGCAGACATTTATTATTGTACTTAATTCTGACAATGATTGTTAGATTGTACTCCTTTTGTTTATCTATACTGAAGACTAACTCTCGAGCGCCAAGCGTGTCATTCCCCTTCCGCTTCTCTCCTCGGTTGTTGTTATCCGCTTCTTTATCCTGGTCCTGGTACTGTTTCGATAACACGAGGCCAGCGACAAATATACTTCTTCATCCAGAACAATCTTCTCTCTGACTTTTGGATTTATCCGGATTTAACTTGGTAATCTCATGAGGAAGTATATTTATATCGACCCACTGTAATACCATTCAATAATTATTTTCTTGAAGTAACCGATAGAAGTTGGACATAGGATGATTCATATAAAATAACTAGTTTGCTCAGTTCCGACAGTACACACTAAAACAATAAGAGATAATTAGCAAAATCAGTAGCAAGAGATAACTCAATAAGCAAAACCAGTCGTCATAACTGAAAATGTCAGAGTAAATAAATGGAAATACTGAGATAGACTAATTGAAGATCAACACAAGAGGATGTCTTTTTGTTTCCCATTCCTATAACGGGTGCAATATTTGATGAAATTATGCATAATTTAAAATCACTCAGTATGAGGACTAGATTGTGGACCCGCCATGTAATTTACAGCTTGCTCTCATATTTTAAAATAAATATGTTCTTTAATTCAGTTTAAAAAGAGATTTTTACCTATGTACAATAAGTCTGAAAAATAGCAAGATCCTAACAGTAAACGCCGAATTTGCAATGCCATTCCGTTTAATAATTAGTTTCGGACCCAAGAGTGACTTTCGTTCAATTCTTAAGATTTAAATCTTCTTGCAAGACTACATTGTCAACTTTATTGTCAAAGTTTCCTAAAGTGAAACTTACTTACTTACTTACTTACGCCTGTTACCCCCGATGGAACATAGGCCGCCCACCAGTTTTCTCCAACCAACTCTGTCCTGGGCTTCCCTTTCCAGTTCTGTCCAATGTTTGTTCATTCCTCTCATATCTTTCTCTTTTTCTTGGCGTAATGTATTCTTTGGCCTTCCTCTTTTCCTTTTGCTTTGAGGGTTTCATGTGAGGGCTTGTCTCGTGACACAGTTAGGTGCTTTCCGCAATGTGTGTCCTATCCACTTCCACCGCTTCTTCCTCATTTCCTCCTCCACTGGAATCTGGTTTGTTCTCTCCCACATTTCCATGTTGCTGATGGTGTCTGGCCAACGAATACGAAGTATTTTGCGTAGACAACTGTTAATAAACACTTGTATCTTATGGATGATGGCTTTGGTAGTTCTCCAAGTTTCCGCTCCATACAGTAGAACTGTCTTGACATTTGTATTGAAAATCCTGGTTTTGGTTTTGGTTGAAAGTTGTTTGGAGTTCCAGATATTTTTCAACTGTAGAAATGCAGCCCTTACTTTGCCGATACGCGCCCTCACATCTGCATCACCACCTCAGTTGTCGATGATGCTGCCCAGATATGTAAATGTGTTAACGTCCTCCAAGGCATCTTCATGAAGAGTGATTTGGTTGGTGCATGTTGAGTTGCATCGGAGAATTTTACTTTTTCGTTTATGTATGTTGAGACCTACTGCTGCAGAGGCTGCTGCTTTACTGGTCGTCTTCTCTTGTATTTGTTGTTGCGTGTGCGATAGAAGAGCCATCGAAATTCTTCTAGTGTAAACATTGATATTTTCCGTAGACATCATGAATTCACACCTTATTTGTTTGGTCAGAGCATAAATATGCTATTATGATCCACTGTTTGATTTTATCCATTAATGACTTTTAAGATTCCTTTTAGGCATCCATAAGGGCAGAAGAAGAAAATTACTGCCATAACATTTTAGCTTCACACTGTCAGGACTTTGTCATTGAGTTTAAGTGATTACCTACTTCCACACTCTGAAATCATAGAGATATTTCGTCTAGGTAAGACAAACTAAAACGACACGTACTTAGGAGACCTCCGGTTTTGTTTACTATTGTACATACTGACGATGTAGGCTTCATGCGAACAAAGCTAAACCGACTGTAGGATCAAAACTGAGGTTTGGACCGAGGAATAACAGCCCATGTAGTTTAGAAACGCTTCTTGACCCTGTTTAACTCAAAACAAGTGATCTGGGTAAATAACGGTTCTAATATTCATCAAAAAATATAAATATACATCATTACCTAGACAAATATTACCACTTGGTTATTTCTTCAACAGTATTTCAATTAATTAAATCGACAGCGATAAATAAATGTTATTCTATCCCTTCTGGATAGATCAGATTCGTATGACAGGTAATATTTGGTTGCTCTATAGCACAGAGTGTTTCAAATTCTGGAAGAATGCTCCAATTCACAATCAAAATACACAGTTCAAGTCAAAGCAAGCAACCCAATCGAAAGAGGAATATATAAATATGGCTGTCGCTATGACTAATTTTCAGCTTAAACAACATAATGCAGTTCCGAAAGAAACATAGAGACTTAGTAGAGGCAGAAGAAATAGCGTTCGCGCACAATACCGAAGGTCCCAGGTTTGAATCCCGCGAGAGGCAGGAGTCGTGGATGCGCACTGCTAATGAGTCCCACACCAGGACGAAACGGCCGTCCGGTGCTTCCAGGTTTCTAATGGTGGTCTAACAGTGATTGATTGGTGATTTCAAATGTGTACAATTGTTATCATCTCAAAATGAAATCAAACAGATCAACAAAATGTACAACTAAGCAGTCAATAAGGACAAATTACGAATGTATATATGGAGGGATTTTCACAAACAAAGCCTTCAAAACTGGATCTGACACAGACAGACTACTCAATGATTGCCAAACAAAATATCTTTTTTTGTTAGATCACCACGAGGTTATGCGAAACTTATCCAAGCTGTTCGAGGAAACGGGACGTTTAGCAAATAATCTTGAATCAGAAAATTATTCAAATTACCAATAAAAGATTGAGAGTTTAGACTGAAATAACGAAAAGGCTTTTTAGTAGAAATAAGCACTGTGTCATGTTTAGCCTAAGCAAACCTTTTGGCTCCCATTGTGATGAAATTTGATATCTGCCTGAATTTCACCAGTTACTGTTAAAAATGGTGAAGAATCATCAAGGATCGGTGATGATTTTTGTCAACAATTTACATTACTGTTCATCGTTAAACTCCCAGTATTAACCACAGTCTACTACTGCAGTTTTAACCTATTCATTGAAAGATATTCTTATGGCAAATCTAGGTATTTTAGGATAATCTTGTGAAATGGACGCTGGCCAGACTCTACTGTCAGTTAAAAAATCTGAAGCTTTGGTTTTAATATTTAAGAGAAAAACAGGTGAAGTATTTCGTATTCTTTAAAACCGTTGCTTAAGAAGTCACAAGCCAACCTTTAATATGATTTCCCGGTAGAAAGTGAGACAATTACATGTTTACAATCATGAGAAATAGTCACGGTTGGCATGGAGAGATAATACACTTATGATTAATTAGTGACATCCTGATATATCATAAGGAGCAGTAAACGAACCAAATGTTCTACCCTACAGACATAGGCGGATCGAGGTTATTGCCCCACCAAACTCCCTCCGGATGTGAAGTTAGGCTCTCTTACTTTTTGTGCTATGTTTTTATTAATGTTTTAGTCTGAGCTCTGTGTCTTACACACCTTGTTGGGATACAATGATTCTATTGGTTCCGCTATGCAAGCTAACAAAACAACTTTTGCTTCTGTATGTCAAAATGGTATACACTGTAAACTATGAATCAGTTTAAAGGAAGTTTGTTGATAGGAAGGATAGGCAGCTAACGAAAGAAAATGGGGAAAAATAGAATTAAAAATTCATGAGTAAGGCGATTAGTAAGTAAGAAACCACGGTGATTAAATGTTAGTGAATTAGTGTAAGTAATTTATTCAGCTGTTGGGACGTGAGTAAATTCGAAGTTTTGAGAAGTGAGACTAATTTATGGACGACTTTTGAACGATGCATAAGTGACACTGAAAATATTCACCTACATACTAGGGTATAAAATGATTTATAAATTTATGAGGGGTCAGGATTAGTATTTCAAGTTGGATATTAGAGTTGATGGTTTCCACAACTTGACATCATCCGTAATGCCCAAGTGCTACTTAACCATATGAATGAACAAATTCTGCGCCGAAATCCAAGACTTGCCATCTCAGATGTGGTTGATTTGTCTCGGATACTATTTGCACCAAGAGCAGGTCTTTTTGGTAATTATACTCATAAATCATATCACAATTACTGTGTGATGGCACAGAATAAGTACATTCAAGAGACTTGATAAACACATACTCATTTACGGACTATCCACTCTCTCATAGACCAGCAGTGCCTGACGCATGTCTCGAAACTTGCTAGTTGTTAAAATTGCCATCTCCTCGTATCACTACATCAATATGTCTCGCCTACTGTCTCTGTTTTGCTCTCCATTGCTTACACTTCGATCATCTCGCAGAATCTCCACTACCAATTGATAAACTAAGTTATCTATATATTACTTAGTTCTGAAATCCTCTTTTACTATCATTAGATTTTTTTCGCTTCATTATTCTCCGAACTGCAACTAACTTATCTCCGGTCTAGCGATTTGATAGCTTCTAGTTTACAGAAACCCTACTACCCTGAAACAAACGTTTTATTTCAAACCACGAGACATACAATCTCACAACCAACAACCGACTGACTAAAATTAGAAAGTCGAATAGCTCGACCTCCATTCACTGCACACTACCAAACATCTGAAACCGTACTGAAAGAACAAGAATTGAGTTCAAAGAAATCAACTGGTTTATACAAGCTCGTAAAAAAGATATTGGATATTGGATACCCAATTTTAGATACGCGCGTCCTGCAAGCTTTACGTTATTATTGTGCCCATGCCTTAAATTTGGCTTACAGTTTATCCTGCCTACGTTGAGAATATATTTAGGTGAAACATTTCGAATAAAATGAGTCATGTGTTTATCTAGATGCTTTGTCACGAGTAGATACTAGAACGTGTACAACTAATTTCGAAAGCAAACTAAAAAAGTAGATATAACGTAATCTTTGTCAATCATCAAAAAAGGAATTGTTGCTTCAGCAAGTCTGACCTTTAGTTACGATAGGTTAATGAAATTATAAAAACTTTTTGACGCGCATGTTTTTTAAGAAACAGGTTTGCGCTTTTTGTTTACGGGTTGTTTGTGGTAATTGGTTTCGCCCTTAATCTTTTACATCATTTGCTCGTGTGTTATTCATCATTATGAAGTCTTCTACTAGTAAAAGTTTACTGTATTTCATCGGGTTGACAACAAATAGATGTGAGAGTTGTCCAGATATCCTATGTGCTGTCTGTACTCGGTTTTGAACCCCAATATTTTTAGTTCATTGCATCGTAACCAACTCAGTTTTGCTATCTCTGCTTCTGAGTCGCTCAGAATGTTTTTTCTGGATTTGAATTGTTTAATAATATCTAAGGCACTGTGAAGCCTAATTTACTGCATTGAAAATGCTCAACACGCTAACATGTATATAGATTTGAAAAAAGCTTCGTAAAGTTAGTTTTCCCCTTCGCTAACTCCAGGTCAAACCTGTGCATAAACTTAAAGGTATGAATTAAGTCCTGTGCTGTGTCTAATTGATTGGTGTTTCTGAAACTCTTGAGATTTTATTGATTAGTATGCTATGTGTTTCAGCGTGAACTACTGCAAAGTTCTTGTAAAAGCAAATTGAGGGCTGTCTCGGATCCGAAACTTTCGAATTCGTCAAGTTACTGACCACCCATACTGTGTAGTCTGATTTAAACACAAAGTATATGTCCTTATTTAATTTTAAAACCTGCGGACCGATTTTCAATACCGTGCTGGTAATTCAGCCAAACTTAAGATCGTACATGGGTGTATTCTTAATCAAAAAGACAGTAGTGGATGTTGTATCTCATTAGAAACTAATTAAGAACGGTTATATGTATTCTTTAAGATATATAAAATCAAAAACACATTCTGTGCCATCACATAGTAATTGTGATATGATTTATGAGTATAATTACCAAAAAGACCTGCTCTTGGTGCAAATAGTATCCGAGACAAATCAACCACATCTGAGATGGCAAGTCTTGGATTTCGGCGCAGAATTTGTTCATTCATATGGTTAAGTAGCACTTGGGCATTACGGATGATGTCAAGTTGTGGAAACCATCAACTCTAATATCCAACTTGAAATACTAATCCTGACCCCTCATAAATTTATAAATCATTTTATACCCTAGTATGTAGGTGAATATTTTCAGTGTCACTTATGCATCGTTCAAAAGTCGTCCATAAATTAGTCTCACCTCTCAAACCTGAACAATATCCAATCCTTGTCTCTTAACTCAGCTACTAGTCCTCAACTCTCCACTCGAACACTACTGGTTGCGTCAGGGTTTATGGCGAATTATCGTGCTAGCTGATTACTGCAACTGGTGTCCGTCAGGGATGTCCACTTTCTTCATTCTTATAAGCAATGCGAATCGTCATCAGTTGATGTGATTGGGACATGTATTACATATGCCTAACCACCGACTAACTTGACGAGCGACGTTGTCTGATGTAAGAGTAGGCTGGAAGGAGGCTGGGGGTGGCCAAACCAAAACATGGCACAAATCCGTAAAGTCGCTGGCAAGTGGAATGGACCATGTCAATAGTAGTAGGCGACCTTAATTGGTTGAATTCGGCGAGATAGTAGTGATCGTTCGTTGGAGACTGTTTGACATTGCTGAAAATCGTCTGCAGTGACGCAGATGTATCCATTCTTTGTCTTTTCTGCAGTTCTGATCGTCCAAATTCTCCATAACGTTTCCTCTCTTATTAAATTTATGTAACCGGATCACACTTCTTGAATGATATTCTCGACCTCACTCTTCTCTAATACTGCTAATATTTCTATTGAATAGACTATTTCATCTCTGAGCTTTTATGCTATGGCACCGTGAACTGCTGTGCGTGAGTACGAAGTTCTACGTTGTGACTGATTGACTGACCTGTCCACAACAACAATCTTTTTATCTCCTGTAGTAAGGAGTTTGACATGAATTCCTTTACTTATATCAAAACTGTTTTTCCGTTAACATTTATGTTTGCTACAAATCCGCACATAATTAAACACCCGATTGGCCGATAAGTCACTCTTGTTCGTCAGTGCAATATATATTTAACATATTTTTTGTGTTTCATTTGTATGACTAGTTATCAAGATTGGTAGTCAGATAAAATACATTTAAGTCCTCACAACCATAATATCCTCAAACTTAGCAGTCTATTGTATACAGTACTAGACCTAAGACTACAATAATGTTGCTCAGTTGACATCCGTTCATGTTAAACTGCATTTTCGTCTATCATACCACTATTAAATAGGTTTCAAGCAATACCATCTATCATTGAGCCTCCTCAACTGATACAATTCCTAAACTGAGTGCGGGGTTCATTAGGACTTCCAATAATCTATAAATGCGTAATGTTTATTCTGCAAAGAAAATAAATATGGCTGTACAACTGTGGTTAGCTTTTAGAATATCCAGTCAGTGACAGTACTCTTCATCTTTGTATATCTCTAGCAAGATTTAAATAAACTTTTTCTTCCATTATTATTCTACAGACCTCAACATTACTGTTTTTGTGTGAACCCATTAAATTGAGCCATGACTTCACTTTTGGTTACTACCACAAGTGAAAAACAGGTTGATGCCGCTATTGTATGGGATCCTTTGGGAGGAAATCCAGTCGCTAGTTTATCTGGTGATATGGCTTTAAAATCGTCTATCACTGGGTATTTCGGAGGTGTGACTTGTGCAGCTGCCAAGAAACCTATTATACAAACTTGGAATTTTAATAGTGCTGTAATCTATTCTTTTCCCGTTGAAATATATTAACTAGACTTCAGCACACAAAAATATTTTGACGAAAGGACTAGTTAGTGCTTACGTCTTCACCCCCGATGGAAATTACATTATCATTGCATTCGATAGGGAAATTTATGTATACCAGGTAGGTTAACACATTAGTAATAACTTTTGAAGACTGGCAGTGGGTGCCTTATGGGTGTTTTGGAAGGATCTCACTCAGCAAGAATATGTGAAATGAAACTGTCTAAGTGGAATTCAAATGGACCGGCATTTCTTGTTTCCACTGATATAGCCGGATTTCTAGCTTGTTGGTCTTTGGGGAGTCTTATCAACGGACTGAGCACGATGAGTGCGCAGGGCGCTACTGAAATCGAGATTCATCCAAATACCAACTTGTCAAATGTCAAACATCCTCCTCTCTGGTATGTTATTCAAGCAAGTACTGGTCATCCTGTATGCGCAGTCATGGAGGATATAGTTATAGTGGGCGGTTCACAAGGCCTTAAGGTAAGTTGGTATGTTTTCTTAATAACTCAGACAGTGTCGTATTTTATTTGTTATCAGAAGTTACATGTAGCTACACAACAGAAAGGAAAGGCTATTAATAATGTCCTATCAGTACAGATGCTGTGTGAAGCAAGCCACAGTGAACCAGAATGTTTTCACTCTAGATATTGATATCCATCTTTTGTTAATAAAATTATCATTTGCTTACACAATCATTATTAAAAGTACCACTCTCTTAGTGAGATGAGTGCCTTGCGGATAGTTTTCACTACTACATTGTAGTCAAAAGTCGTTCTGATCTCTGTAACGCGTAATACCGAATATGGATTTGTCTGCTGGTTGAGATATCAATCACGACTTACGCAAAACGCTTGTTTGTAAACATAAGTTAACCGAAAGAAGTAAATATTTCTAGATTATGAAACCTCTTCTTTGTTATTAATAACGGAGAGAACCCAAAGAAGTTTGCTTGTTTAAAGCATCCAGTCAGCCTTATCAGTTTGTAGGTCTATCATTTTAATTTGGAAATCATAATTAGCTGTCTCAATATGGAGTCGAAAAGAAGCAATCAGTCAAAACTTCGAAATGCCTCATTAATTAATTCCCAATCTCCAAAATCTAACAACATTCCTGATTAAATTCTGGCCATACTGTTTTCATTTGTGATGTCAGAAAATGATTCCAGTTAAATCTGCCAAACATATTGGACTGTGGAGCTTCAAGTTACATCTATAAGCCAATCTTCAGAAATACGCTTTATTGGGATACACCATGTCGTTCACTTAGTAAAAGTTATTATGTGCTCTCAACTATAAAAACTTCAACCTCTGTAAATTGTTTCCGAATTTCGTAAAGGTTATATGGCCCTAAATAAAACTGTTAATAACTTTCAAAAGGATCTCCACCTAGAACCATGGAAATTCATAGTATTACCATTCCAGTCCACTCCATACCTGTTAAGTATTTGCTTTTAGGGATACACTTGAAATAATTAATGATCATATTTATTATTTACAGTTATATTCTTTATACGATGGCAGTGTTTTGGGATCGTTACTCACAAACGTTTCTGGTGGGTTGTTAAGTCTTTGCCCTTCGCCCGATAACAATGGAAATCTATATTGCGGTGGAAATGAAGGTTTACTCTACACAGTTTATCTACAATCTCGAACGGTAAGATAGGTTGTCTACTTGTTAACCTGTCAATCCTAAAACTTATTTTCACTTATGTTATGTATTCATTTCTATCTTATCAAGTCAAATATTGCTCAACTTCGCGCCTAAGCCTGCTTCATATGCAGAATGATATTAGTTTCATATCTTGTCGACTAAAATGTTGAAAAACCTACACTAAAATATTTTCTTTCATATTCCTTTTTGCATGAGATATCTTTTTCCGCTTTTATTTCTGCAGTTTTTGCTATCCCTTGACAAACTCGTAAGGATCTTCCTTCCCAGTGCGGTTTCAGTTTAATTCCGTCTTTTTCTCCCGTTTTAAAAATGTCCTCCTATCAGCATTTTGACGTTTTTAGAGTAGAGACAAAGTTTCAGTGAACGAATTATCGAGTTCTTGTGATACAATTCAATTACAAGTCCAACCTCCGATTTTACTAAATAGTTTTGTAGATGCTGATAAACTTTACCTTAAGTCAACTACTTTTTAAGTTTCTGATAATTTCTGCCTCGTCAAGAATGATTGACCCTCACATTGTTTTATTTTTCAATATTTTTCAGGCTACTTGTGAGTAACCTAAATCGTTTTACCAAAACGCAACAAGCGACTTGATAAGCACATGAAACCCTATTTTTTGATTAAACTGTATCAGCATGCTAAATTCGTATCATAAATTTTGTCCACATGTATCTGATTTTGTTATGTTATTTTAAAGGCATCAATCATGCAAATGGATCTCTGCAGTTCGTCATTGGATTTAGTCAGTATATATCATTTTCCGTGTTTGAAGTAAATATTATTTCAGCTTGTGAGATTTGTTCTGGTTAAACAGATGCTATGTAAACGAGTTTTTCTTATGGTTAACCTGTAGTAAGAGTTTTATTTATCAAAAAAACTTAAAATACATCCCGTTATGGATGCCTAAGTATTCTCAATGTTACACTCTTCCGTAGTCATTCAGTCAGTCAGTTGCAACGTAGAACTTCGTACTTATGTACATAAAGTCATTCATTCAGATAATAAAGTTTTAAACTTAACATTAATATGTGTTTAGATTTTCACTGATTAACACTTGTGTTTCTGAGTTACCTAAGAGTAGTATTACGTTGGGTTTTATATCTTAATTATATTCAGTGTTAGACCTATATGCATTTATTTTGATAGACTTAGGATCATCAAAATTAAATGCCAACAGCGGGACGGTTTTAACTAATAAATGGTTTGCATTCCTAATGTTTCTTTTTTATTAGGGTTGTTATTCCGCAGATAAGGAAATTCATCGTTGTTTCTCTGACTCCAGGTAAGCATGTTTTCTACACAAATTAATTGGTGTTCATCTGTCAGTGTCTCTGAGACTTTATAAAATTAAAGAATCCAAGTGGCGTTAGTTTTGATCATCGATCTGTGTTAAGTTGTGAACCACTAACCTGGTTACAATGCTTGTTTTATTTTATTTAATATTACTTAAAACATAAGTTTTAGTACAAGTATACACCAAAGTACATATGCGCCGCACAGTAAGAATGAGGTTTTGAAGTAAAGAAAAAGGAAGATGAGCTTAATGGCAGTAATTCATGAAGTCACTGACAAGTGAACTGAGTCATGTTGGTAGGTGTCGACTACCTGGTTGGGGTCCGCGAGACAAAAGTCACCAATGGTTAGAAACATTGAACGACATGGCTCAGAATCGTTTGCAATGGCGCAGGTGCATCCACTCTTTGTGTTCTCTCTAATTTTAACCTTCTGAATTCCCCATAATGTCTATCTCTCTCTTTCTAAAGTTATCTCACTGAATTATACTTCTAGAATCTCATACCTTCGAACCCTAATCTTCTCCATTACTGCTAATACTTCTACTATCGCTATCACTATTGGATTTGAACTGACAGTTGCGTCTCTGTGGTGATGTGGTATGGCAACCTGAACTGATTTACTTACGTACGAAGTTCTGCGTTGTATCTGTCTGTCTTAATAGAGGAGAAAAATGCACGAAAATTAGTATACGAGGTTGAAATAATAATGGGACAAGCAGTTCAGTTAAAGGGAACAATCGGAACGGTTTCTTTTAACTAAAGAACTTCCTCTCACATGCACAAAGTAACAGAAAGGTACAGAAAAACCGCCACGGGCTTCTATTCTGGGCCATGTCTCACAGCGTCTCAAGCCACTGAGTTGCACCATATCTAAGATTCCAACCAGGGAGTTATGAAAGACCAACAGATTCCAGTCCTGTACAACTTTCTATCGTGCCACAATATCATGTCACACACTAACTACCTCTTTGCCTTATCCCAGCGTTGGCAAATAGTGCTTGTGGAGTGCACTCGGACGACATTTGTAGTGCATGTGTAAGCCACCGAAGTCAATGTTTTAAGATGGTGGCACCAATCGAATTGCCGTTGCTGTACCCAAATACACATTGCCGAAACCCTGCATTACTAACACAATGTAGCCATTGCATGTTAACAATTTTTCAGAGACAGTGATGACTGAATATAGAGAGTTGCTTAACATCATCAGCTCGGAGAAACCAGGTTTTACATACTTAGAGAAAAATTAACCTGATCTTTCTCAGCCAGAATAACATTATGAATTCGCTAAAGATGGCACTAATTAGCATAGGTCTTTCTGGCTCTCACTTTACGCAGGTTGATCTCATCACTCACACCACTACCAGCACTTACCTAGATACACGAACTTTTTTTACAACTTCTATTTGCTCACTGCCAAAAATGAATTCAGGCACAGGCTTCTACCAGACTTGTAAAAGTACAAAGTGCCAACTGATTAAGTGCTGATTGCATGGCTTGGGAATCATCGCACAGCGAGACAATATCATTCGTATACCAAAGGTCGAAGGATGTTTTTCCGGATAACAGATCCACCAGTATTATCTACATTCTTCCACGCTATTCCCAAAACATCATCGATAGCAAAGTTGAAAAGGAATGGTGAGATTGAAAATAATGAAACAGTGGATATTGATGATTGTAAGTCCTCACTCTACCTGAGGTATTTGTATATAGGGCCTTCAGGATGCTTAAAAAACGTCCTAGATACACCCTCAATAAACAGTACCAGGGGCCGTCTTGTCCAACGAATTGAAGGCGGCCCTGATGTCCAGAAATATAATGATCATTGGCCTGTAGTAAATATACCGGTGAAGAAATAATCAATGCATCCTCGACTGAAACGGAAACCAACCCACTCGCCAATCGATCTTTCCCGAGTTTTGAGCAATCTGCATAGTATCACGAACGCCAGTAATTCGCATTCAGCCGGTATTAAACTTATCCTCCGATAGTTGGAACATAGACGACGTGAACCCTTTATAAAGACCAGTTACAACGCAGAACTTCGTAAATGAGTACACAAGTTCAGGTTGCCATACCCCATTAGCGCAGAGACGCAACTGTCAGTTCAAATCCAATAGTGATAGCGATAGTAGAAGTATTAGCAGTAATGGAGAAGATTAGGGTTCGAAGGTATGAGATTCTAGAAGTATAATTCAGTGAGATAACTTTAGAAAGAGAGAGATAGACATTATGGGGAATTCAGAAGGTTAAAATTAGAGAGAACACAAAGAGTGGATGCACCTGCGCCATTGCAAACGATTCTGAGCCATGTCGTTCAATGTTTCTAACCATTGGTGACTTTTGTCTTGCGGACCCCAACCAGGTAGTCGACCCCTACCAACATGACTCAGTTCACTTGTCAGTGACTTCATGGATTTGTGCCATGTTTTGATTTGGCCGCTCCTAGCTTTCTTCCAACCTACTCCTACACAACGAAGCATAGCTCGTGGCGGCAGTCTTTGGTTAGGCATACGCAGCACACGCCCCAACCACCTTAACTGATGAAGTTTCATTACTTCATCTATCGATCTGTTATCCTTACCTGGCGCCCGTTTCCTAATAACAGCGTTGCCCACTTGGTTGCTGAGATTTCGTCAGTCACCAGACCATCAGCACTGACGCGACTCGCAAGATAAGTGAAGTTGTCTACGCGCTCGACTACTTCACTCCCTATTACTAGTTCAGGTGCCAATGCAATCCACTGTTGAAGCAACATTTTGCATTTTCGAGGGGGAAAACCGCATCCCGAACATGCTTGCATTGTTGCTTGGGGTTGTCAGGGTGCAAGTTCACTAGTTTAATCTCTTCTCTTGAAACTTTGTACAAACTCAATGTTTCTACTATATACATGTCGAAAAACAAGTTGTCTAAACTTTCAGAATATTAATGACATTATTAACAGCAAAAAATAGTAGATTCAAAGAAGATAAGTATGATGAATGAAACTATTGGTTGACAGAAGAGATTTATTGTTAACAATGTGCAGGCAAGTTGCGTTTTCAGCCTTCACCGGTAAAACCGACATTCACAAAATAGACAGTAGATTAGTGCTAAACAATCACAAAGACCAAAGTTTTGCCTGTTTACAAAAGAACGTTTCTACTAGCGACGAATATCCATAGACCAGGGCGACTTATACAACTGACTTCTCGGGATAGGAATTCAGAGGCTTAGATTTCGGTTCAACTATCGGTGCGATTCAGACTCCAAGCCATCTTAAAGGTCAATTGTTGATAGGGTTAGCAGTAATTATTTGGAGTTTGCAAAAGATCAACTCCTGAACATCGCAAAGTCACTTAGCTAGGTGGTTAATCCGAAAACTTAACCAGTTTAATATACTGGCCTTAAGAACTGTGCTTCATATTGGATGTGGTCCATTAGCCTATTGACATAAGTTTATTTATAAACTTAGCAAAGTGCAGATATCTGTTTATTAACATAGGGGAACTATTTCAGACAATCTAGTAATATATTGTTGCTTATTAGACCATGGAACCCAAGTCAAGTGATTGTAATGCCGCTAAGTTTTCTTAGACGGGTTGTTTACTCTGCAAATCATTTATAAACTCCTTAATAAAGTCGGATTAACCATTTCTCCTTTAGTTTTTCAGCTTCACAAAAGGCAATAATTATGATGGCGATGGATCCTAATTGTGAAATGTTAGTAGTAGGTGCACGCTTTGGGCTAATCGAAATATTACGACCTGACTCATTACTCACTTGCATACAGAGGTTCTCAGTATTCAATCCGTCTATAACAAATAATCCAACAAATACATGTTTAACAGGCTTGTGCCTAATACCTCGCCCTGATTGGTTATCTGATACCATTGGAATAGAATCAATTGATTCTAAAACTTCTTCAAATTCTGATCACGCTTTATCTCAAAATGGGAGTTTGAACGCTTCTAATCCTCGGACATGCTTTATTGAACCATTCAAACGCCACTTTGGCTGGAGACTTGATGACACAGTATATGTCCGCATACCTGGATCAGCAGAGGTAAGTTTAAATTGCTGCACTTTTTCTTCAATACATAATTCCGCTGCTAATGAGTTATTTAGTAGTAGAATACCAATATGTATTTCTGTTTGAATGTTACGATTAGTCAATAGAATGATTAGATAAATAGTAATCGTACAATGCAACCAAATAAATTCTAGAAAACGTTAGCTGCCTCATTAACAACATATGTAGAGCAGGAATATAGAACCGTCAAAATATCCAGTAATTTAAATTGATTGTTTATCAGATAATTCGTGTATAGTGTGAATTATTAAAATCGTCATGAAGCAAACAAGCAGTACACATCTCTATTACTTTCTAACTATCACAACCGATTTATTTATAGTTGTTGTAGAGTACTATGTTTTCTACTATTTCCTGTAGTTGGTCTTAAATTTGATAAATCATCAGACGTGAGTTACGCCAGGCTTCTGTTCTATTTTTCTGGTATTGATTTTACGGGACTGAAGTTTGTGAGTTAAATTATCATTCTTGCGTTCCGCTAAGTAGTGAATACTAATGTTCATGTGCTCAAGTTGTGATAATATCCAAAGCTTACTAATTGACTAACCCTTAGGTTTAAGATGTAAAGTATGTTTTTGTCTGTTCAACCTAGTGACCTAATCTCTTTTCGTTCACCGGCATTGTACATACAGTCAGTCAGTTACAACATAGAACTTCGTACGCACGTATGTACATCAGTTCCAGTTGCCATACCACATTAGCAAACAGAGATGAAATCGTCAATTCAAATACCCATAGTATTAGAGTTATTAGAATTATTAGTAGTATTCGGACAGATCACTATCCGAAGATATTATTCAAGAAGTATAATCCAGTGAAAGATGCTTAAAAAGTGAAAGATCAAGGTGATGAGGAATTCAGTAGGTTAGGACTTGAGAAAATGAATAGAAAGAATGAATGCACCTGCACCATTGCAAACGCTTTTCAGCCGTATCATTCAAGATCTCTAATCTTCGGTTACTATCATCTCGCGGACTCCGACCAAGTAGTCTATACCTACTAACATGGCTCAGTCCACTTGTCAGTGATTTCATGGATTTGTGCCATGTTTTAGTCTAGCCGCCCCGAGCTTTTTTCCAACCTACTTCTACACCAAAATACCTCGCTCCTCTAGGTAGCCGGTGGTTGGTCATTCGTAACAGATGTCTAATACATCTCAAATGAAGAAGTTTCAATACTTCGTCTACTGATCCGACATTCTTACATAGTACCCATATCTTACTCGGTTGTCCTGCGATACAAGAACACTCCTTCAAAGGCGCCTTTGGTCAAATACCTAATGATTACAAAGCTAAGAATATATTTCTGGAGCAACTGGAAAAACAGTTAGGCATCCACGTAGCAGGTGACTCCCACCCCGAGACAGCTTGGAATGATATGAAAAAGGCTGTGGAAACAGCAGTGATTTCTGCTAGAAAAGTATATCATAAGGTTAGGAAGAAGCCGTGGGTCTCAGTAGCATCTGACGAACTGATGGATGCTCGAAAACGCATCCCGCCTGGCCCTGAGTGCGATGAGGAGCGCAGGCTGATAAAAAATCTACGCAATGATCGAGAAAGCGAGAGAGTTGGAAAAGGCAGCGGCGATAGGCAACAGTGGACAGTTGTTCCGCCTTATCAAGGAAACTGGTATTAGGAACCCGAATGTGAGTGAGACTATTTCGAAAAATGATGGGACTATTATTTATTCTCAATCCAGGGGACTGGATCGATGGGCAGAACACTTTAGGGATCAGTTTAACTGGCCTCGAGCCACTCTTCGGTTACCCGCGATCTCCAGTCATTCTGAATGGCAAATCGACGTAAGTCCCCCTAGTCTTAATGAAGTTGAGAAAGCGTTAGGAAATCTGAAGCGAGGGCGAGCTGCAGGTCCTGATAAACTGACCCCTGAGATATTTAAGGATGTTGGTTCAGTTTTAGCAGCTAGGTTGACTGAGATCTTAGGTAGAATCTGTGAACTGGACGTAATCCCACCCGAGTGGTCCCAGTTTATGAGAAATGTCAAAAGTCAGTCAGTCAGTCAGTCAGCTGCAACGTAGAACTTCGTACGTAAGTACATCGGTTCATGTCGCCATACCACATCAGCACAGAGATATAATTGTCAATTCAAATCCAATAGTAGAAGAGGTAGTAAAGGTATTAGAAGTAATCGGAGAGGTTAGAATTAGAAGATATTATTCAGTCTGACCAATATAGTTTCTAAATTGTTAGCCTCAGTTATCCTTAGACGCCTAACTAGAGCTCGTGAAGAGCAGACTAGAAAAAACCAGGCTGGTTTTCGACCTCGACGTAGCTGTATAGACCACATCTTCACATTACGACAGGTCCCGGAACACAGACACACATCTAGGCGTCCTACAATAGTTGTCTTCCTGGACCTAAAAGCGGCATTCGACTCAGTGGATCGTGAGGTTCTGTGGCAGTGTCTTCTCATTGAAAGGTGTACCAAAGAAGTACATTAACCTTATACAAGCTCTCTAATCGAACACCACTGGTTGGGTGAGAGCATATGGGGAACTGTCATCGGAATTCTTTACTGCAAGTGATGTCCGTCAGGGATGTTCACTCTCTCCATTCTTGTTTAATTTTGTTATAAACATGCTTCTAGATATAACCTTTTCCTCGTCTGAATTTTTAGGAGTAGACCTATTACCAGGAGGCTCGCTTATCGACTTAGAATATGCCGATGACATGGTTCTATTTGTTTATGACGCTGACAAAATGCAGAGTGTACTTCCTCTACTACTGATGAATTTGAATTGACAATTACATCTCTGTGCTAATGTGGTATAACAACATGAACTGATGTACGTATGTACGAAGTTCTGCTTTGCTATTGATTGATAGATCTACGTTCTGACTGACCTTTATTGACCATGTTTCACAACCATAAATTAGGGCGGACTGAACTGATGCGCAGTAAACCCGTCTTTTGGTAGGTGGACGGATATCTCACCTAAGCCATAAATGACGCAAGTTGGCAAAAGCCAGTCGAGCCTTCTATATCCATGCTGAGATTTCTCCACACATCAGGCCATCTGCACTGATGAGATACCCAAAACAAATGAAGTGGTAGACACACTGAACTACTTCTTTTCCTATCACTAGTTCAGGTGCCGATACAAACCAATCCTGAGGCAACATTTTCCGTTTCACGGTGAGAATCACATCCCGATCATGCTTGCATTGTTGCTTAAGGTAATCTGAAGACTGCATAATGTCAGCGTCTTCAAGAATTAGAACTATGTGATCGACGTATTCTAAGTCGATTAGTGAATCTTGTGGCATTAGGTCGACTCCTAAGAAATCATATGAGGAATGTATTATCTTTAAAAACATGTCAAAGACAAAGTTGACTAAGAATGGAGAGAATGTACAAACTTGACGAGCATCACTTGAAGTAATCAGTTGTGATGACAGTTCGCTCTGATTCGACCATTAGTGTTCGAGTAGAGAGCATGTATGAGATTGATGTACTTGTCTGGTAGTCTTTTCGTTGACAAACATTAACAAATTCGTATTCCTAATCCCGGTTTCCTTGACGAGTCTGAACAGTTGTCTACTGTTACCTATTGCTGCTGCCTTTAGCATCTCTCTTGCTTCCGCTACCCACCACCACTGTTTACGATCATTGAGTAGACTTCTTATCAACCTCCGCTTAAGCTGACTTCGCTGTTCGTCGCGTTCAGAGCCAGACGGTATGAGTTTCCGAGCATCTATCAGTCCACTGCTTCTCCCTAACCTTGTTGTTTAGCTTACTAGAAGATATCACTGCTGTTTCCGTAGCTTTTGTATATCATTCCAAGCTGCCTCAGTGTGAACATCGCTTACCAAATGGCCGCCAAACTGTTTATCGAGTTGTTTCTGAAGTATATTCATTAAGTAGAACCATGAAAGGTCTCTTTCAGTTTCGCTTGGTCTGCTTACTTGAGCGTCAAAATCACTAGTACCTATTACTACATTAGAGCGCCTGACTTTTTGAAGAAGTTTAGATAGGTTCCTTCAAAACTCATCTTTTATCTCTGTCTGTGGGAGCGTAGCCAGAGGCAACGAAGAGGCGACAGCGAGTGTCCCTATCATCTCGAGTCCTAACTGTCCTGTTTAGTCGGACTGCGCATAAACGACCATCTACTAGTATGCAGTCTAAGAGAGTTAGTTCTGCCCTAGGAATAGTGAGGCCACAGGAATCAGCAGCAGGGCTCCTAGATACATGGAGCGTAAACCGAGTTATTATTTATCTCGACACCAGCAATTCAGATTCATTTACCTATAGATTAAATTTATGTTTATTATTGACTAATTTTCAATAACTAACATGTGCGAATGTTTTTTTGAATTACTACGTAACTGGAATTGTAAGAATTTATTAATTGCAGAGTCCTAGCTAAGGAAGCCTGTTGACCTATTCGATACAAGGTTTGAATATTTAAAGCTCCAACATTTAGGTTTCAGTAGACGAAGAAACGAAAAAAGGTTCGGTCGTGGAGAGTTATTAGGTGTGTAGTGAAAGAGAACACAGGTGGGGCAACCGAATTGTATTTAACGAAAATTACAGAGTTACTCATTAAAATTGGAGAACCATATCGTAAATCGTTCATTTGCAAAATAACAGTTCATCATATCGAGCTGAACTGTTCCTGTTTCAAAACATCAATCCATTGTCACTATTCATGCGTTTCATACAAATTCGATTGTTTTCTAACTCTTCCTTTCTTGATCTTATCCCATCTTCGGCTGCCAGACATTACGTTGACGCTCACGTCATATACTACTTATAAGTAGCTCGCACCACAGCACCACAGGTGTACCAAGGATTCGGTTTTGTCTTATTTGTACTTGTGTGCTGTTATGAGTGTAAGGGCGAATGTCTTTTTTCGGCTGCCCACACCGTGGAAGGGTGTTTCTTGAGAAAGGTAGATTAGCTTTGGTCTTAGAGATCTGGAAGCGTTATCGTAAGGTCCAAAAGACACCTGCTTAAAGCCGGTTACACACTGCATTTTTGTGGGACGTTTTTAAAGTGTTAGCTCCGCTCTTCAAGTAGCCTTACTGCCGGAGGCGGAAGTTCGTGGGATGAGGTGAGGTGTGATATTTTCAGGGTTGACGTTTTCTAACCCCTTCCTTCCTTGTGAGAATGCAGTGTCTCTGTAGATGCTGGTTGTCCCTAGAAACATCCTACTGCTGTCACACCCCTCTACAGTTAGCAGTACGACTTTGTCCTCAGACCTTAAGTTTCTGCTTTTAGTCTCAGGCTCTCCAATCGACCTGCTGGCTACTAGAATCTATAGGAACATGTTCCAGCTAATATAGCTCGATTGAATCATCAAGATATGCAAACCCGACCACCACGTCAAGTTAGCAATTACGATCAGTCTTCTCTTATGAGATTTGAATAGACAATTTTATCTCTATGCTTTTGTGGTCATGTGTGCTTCTGAAGTGCTACGTTTTAGCTGACTGACTGAATAACAATACTTGTCTCATTTCAACACGAAAGATGTGAAATCATTTAGACACTGTGATTAGTCTCCATATTGTTTTGCGAAATTCTTTTAAAAGTTAGATGAGACTTTATATACTTTACAGCTTAGTAAATTCCTTTTCTATTTTTCCATCTACACTTTTATACTATTGTACACTGCTTTCTTTGACAGAAGTTCAACTGTTCATCGGAAGAAGCAAGCATCTTCATGGATGATTTTTACCCTGCTTCTGGTATGAGCCAGATAAAACTTGACAGTATGGAAAGTGAAGAGCATAAAGTTTTACGACAAGAAATCGATCGTGTTACTGCATCCAATCGCGAGCTGCTTCGAAGACTTATTAATTTTGAATTGAGATCATCAGTTTGATTTTTTGTGAAATGTATAAAGTACACCGTTTTTTATGATAAAATTGTATCACTTAGTTGTAACTTCCTCTACATGTAGGGTTCAGTGTGATAGCCATCACTTAAATAGGTGCTTAAGCATATTGTAGAAACAGGTATTGAAAAGTCAGTTGTTAGTAAAACTGTTTCGAAAACAGTAGGACTTTACATACTGACCATAAGCAATAGGAGGATAATAATATATTTTGAAAATAAATTTTACGGAATTCATGCCGATTTACATGCATAACCAGCTTAATATAGAAATAAACGTTTAATGTAGGTGATAATAATGTCATTTTTCACATATGCAAGTCCTCCGTCAGGAACTATCAATTCTTTCTAACTGAATATCTTGTTGCTGTATCAACGGTGTATTTAGTGTCATTTCCAGCGCCATATCGGATTAATTATAATCATCTATAACTAGAGAAAAAATCGGAAACGAAAAGCATGGGACAGCGAAGACAATCATCACAGTAATAGATCTGTCAGGTCTATTACGGTTCAAGTACAAGGTTATTCAATGTTCGTCTCAGATACCATTCGAATGAGTTAAGTTTACAAGGGACAGTGTAAGTGTAAAGTATCTAGTTTTAATTAGTAGGCTAAATAACAAAAACGAATAAACATTTGAAGTCCCCATAATCTCACTTGTGAAATAGGATATACTTACAGCTGTAAGCACATTTAAGGCACTTTCGGAAGAGTAGTGGGCATGGATGCAGCGAACAAAGGATGGGTGTGATTTTATTCCACTGTAAATGATTTCAAATGTACTCCTGAGTCTCGAAAATTTACTGGTGAAAGGAAGATCTAGAATGAGGTTGTATCACTAATGACTAAGAGTTGCGGAGGCTATAACGAAGGGTTTCTGCATATCGGAAAGCTTCAGCGGATTACATCTGGATTTATAACTTAACGTACAATCAGTCCCAAGAAAGCATAGTGTAGATTGCCTCTGAACGGATTTTATCCTTTATACGAAGACTACTAAGAAAAAAAGTCCAGTACTCCGGATGTGGTCGAACATAGTTTGTACATTGAAATACGTGATTTATTGTTATAGCGAATACGAATTATACAACCTAGAAGACGTCGAAACTTGGAAGTCTGGTTAGATACCTGTTCTGGGAAGGACAAATTATAGGGGTACTTAAGTCCGAATTCCTCTACTGTATAAAATTTCGATAACAACTTATCATTTATAATTAGGTCTAGGTTGAGCAAAGGATTACCAAAACAGACCTATCCACATTTGGCAGTGTTAAGTTCGAACTTCTGATTGAGCTCTGTACTGATACAGCTTCGTATATTCAGATTGTGAGGGGAAAATGAATACCTTTAGATCATCTGCATATGGAAGAGGTCTATTTACACAGAAGTAATATCAAATATCATTTACGTAACCTAAAAGGAACTTAAGACACTACTGTGAATTACCGCACTTTTGACTGCGACAGCATCCGATGAATTGAAACTTTACTCACTGCCAGATAAGAGAAGGACAAAGAATAGAAATAGGATACTAACCTAATTAATTTTTCAAATAGATCCCTCAGTCATAAACTGTATCTGTTTATTCATTTTTTATAATTTAGGCATCGTCTCACCAAGATTGAATCGCAATAATCCCAATCGAATTCACGCTGTTTATGTATGAAGTTTAATTTTAAACAAAACATAGTTATTTTTTGAAGATATCACTCAGTCGGAGCACAAATTTAATTTTTAAATTAAAAGACAATCATACAGTCCCGATGAGATACTATATTTTGAACATTTACTACATTCCTCCTGACATCGTTTCATCTGTCCATAATCTTAAAAATAATGTCAGGACAGGAGAACAATATTTTGTCGAGTAGAAGCAGTTAGTTGACAACTGAATCGACCAAATCAATCTTCAACCAAGTTGTTAGGCAATCGTATTTTTAAAAAAGGTTCATTCGAAGATATGGAATCCACGTGAACATTAACTCGTTTCATTAGGAGTGATTTGTCAGAAAATTACCGTAAGGTTATTGAAATTATTAAAAAAACAAAAGGCAAGCGTACATGATAAACAGTGCTAACCGGGAGAAAATTTATAGTATTCGTGTGTTGAATAGTTCTGCTTACAATTTCGATAGTAGCTGAAGTCATCAGCACTCACGTACACCCAACTTGGGTGAATCGCTTGGGTCAAGTTAGCTAAATAAAACATTCGTATATTAATCAAACACATTAGGTTATAAGTTTACCAGATTCGGGACAATTGTAATTTAATCATATAACCGAACAAGTTTATTCGTATGACTAATGGAGTTAAACTAGATTGGAAAATTATTGCATATAATCGCCAATAGAATTGTCATTGTTCTGAATAAACAAGATGACTAAATGGAGTTTGTAGTATTATTTTGGACTGAAATTTCGGTTGGGAGTTGACTAGTCCATGTCTTGGAGTGCATGTTTCCGTGAGGCTGGTTTGTTTGAAACAAAAGTCAGTAATTTATGAAATCTATATAAAGCGTGATTAGTACTGTTTAGATGGTCACATGACCGGGTTTTCAAATAGTTTCGGGACAAGATAAGGTAATGATTTGCATTGGGCTGCAAAATGTTTTACACAATGTCAAACGCGATTGAAGAATTGATCACATTGTACATAATCACGATAACAATTTTGGTTTGTAGCACGGTAGTCCGCAAACATGGTTATGCTAAATTGTTTACTGACCCTTCAAGCTACCCAATTGGATAATTAAGCCATTGGGTAAAGTTACTTGCTTCGTTTCAGAAAGAATAAGTTTATGTGCGCGAGTGTGTATTAAGAAAAACATAAAGATCCTTTTATTGACATCTTGGCTTTTAACTGGGTAAATTAGGAGAGGAATTGGTACTGATAAAAATTGTTTAAGAATCCTTTTTATATTAAAACACCAATATATGGACGGAGGATATTCTTGTCAATACATTTTATTCGGATCCTACACTTATATCTACAAAAAAATGATAATAAATCGTCCGATTGATTTTGTGCGATTTACTATTCTTAATCTGTTTCTAGTTTATTATTGACAGTTTCCCCTATTCAACCACATTTTGTCTTGATTGTATATAATTGTTATTTTCCATTTTTTAGTGTGATGAGTTTGAGTACGTCTATCTAAACTAAATATACTTGAAATATGATATTCGTATAATGGGAGGCTGAGCAGAGCAGGGGGAGAAGCTTCCGAGCCAATAAGAACTTGGTGAGTCATCGGTCAGCCCAAGGAGCAGGTCATAGAAATCGATATGGTTTTACCACGTGATATTGTGGGCCATAAATAATTTACAAAAGATTTCGAGTGTCAAGCCCCAGACATCTTCGAAGGGAAAATGTGCTGGAAATTTTATCATTTCATACAACCTTAACTCTTGTAAAATTTAAAGAAAGTGAGGACAACATTTGCCTAATAAAATGAATGCATTCTATTTGATGACTTCTCATCAACTACAAACGGCCTAAATTTACATTAGTATTGTCAAAATAAGAATGTTTACTAAATACCATCATCAAGGAAGTTTGGTTCAAACTAGCAAACAAAATATTTAACATGATAGTTAAGATAAATTAGTGTTTTTTGTATTGAAACACTAATTTATGAACGAAATTCTCTTCAGAATCTACTAATTAAGTATTAAAGAAATAGCCTTGCTTAAGATAAACTACATCGTTTCAAAGTATGGCATGTGAATTCAAGATTGCTTGGGAATTAAAATAAAATCGTTAATGTTGAAATGACTATCATGAAATATTAACCTGAATAGATTTATGTGTTAAACGAAAATGTGAGATCAATGACCATAACAATACGGGTTAGATAGGGTGATTAATGTTTAAAAACCTTTACACTTTGAATTATTTAATTTGAGTACAAAACACGCATTTTAAAAAAAAACCGAAATGTATTATTTAAGAAGTCAAGTCAGTTTCTATTATTTGATAATCTTAGCTAGTTGAGTTCTAAACACTAGAATACTGTTTCAGCCTAGCCATTTTGGTGTATTTTAGTTCTCTGAGCTGGATGGTTTGGTTATGAAGCTTTCACTGTTCTTCTGAACAACATCATCAGCGTATACTTCAGGTAGAAGTAAAGTAATCGAATTTCTCCACATACGATTCCTAGTTTGTCCTGTTGATCTTGACTGGTTGTTATTGACCTTAAACCTGTAGTTGTTTGCACCTTTGTTTTGATTGTATCCCTCTTTTGATCCGTTTCTCGATCCTATGTCAACTATGATTTTTTTGATTGGTTGATAAATTGGGTCAATATCAATACTGAGTGACTTGAGTGCCAAGCTTCTAAAAATTCTATAATGTTCTTTGTGCTCTCTCTATCCAGAATTTCCGTATTATTCCGATCGAATGTATGTGCATAATTGTCCGTATGTATTGATATAAGCGAAGAAATGTCGTGGCGTTTGACTGCTAATTGATGTTCACGTAGGCAAAGCTGAAGGGGAAGTCCACTTTGTCCAGTGTAGTGTTTTTCGCAGTGTGAACAATTTATCTTTTAAATGATGTTAGGTTTTCATTCTTTTGTCATTCTGACCCTTGGTTTATATACTTGAGCATCCAGTTTGGTGATTGACACATCCATGAATGATAATTTATTGACTTCCTTTTAATTCTGAATTTTATGTCATCAGAGACGTTGTTGATCAGATCGTAGATGTTCTCCAGCTCGTTCCTTCTAGTCTCAGCATCACTGCTTATGCCATAAGCCCTGATACTGATGATCGAAAAGTATACGAAATTTTAAAGTCAGAGTCTACCACAACTCATCGATTTATACTGAACAACATATTCGCAATTCAATAACCAAATCTACGAACAAACGAAAGGAACATAAATGGAATCACAAATATCATGACTTATTGTAGAAGCAGTGATGCTAAGATCAGAAGCCTTGATTTCTCTTTGTCAATGATCAAACCAGAGATGCGTATTCGACCATATTCGTCTATCATAATATGACGATGGCTGTATCTATTCTAGATATTCTTTCATTCATTCGTCTCATTTGCATTTCACTCCACTTCATTTGTCTGATCGATAACTGATACATTTATGGAACAAGTTTGTACATGTCAGAAATTCATAAGCTGATAAAATAAAAATTGAATTGGTTACTCCTGTTTTATTAGTTAGCATATTATTCTACCAGAATTGCAGTCTTGTACATAATTATAGTGATACAGTTTTCGTTTTCAATATTTGGATCTATAAGTGATTTCTATCGAAGATTATTTTAGAGTAGTGATGTGTACCTATAATTGTAATCATTACAATTGCAGTTCAAACAGGCTATTTTTTCCAGAATTTCCCAACAGTTCTTACTTGTAACTATTGTCCACTATCTGCTATCATATCACACAACACAAGATATATTATTATGCTTGACCCGGTTCAAAATACCTGGCATTAGTAATTTCATTTTATTGTCAGTTTCCTTTTATTTTTCGGGGACTAAAGTAAAAAAATATTCATCCTCTAGCATCGTTTATGCTAACGCATGATTATGAAAGTAGATAGGACTTTGAGAATCTTAGTCTCAGGATGCACGTAGCATTATATTTTTGCACCGATTTTTACGATCTATCAAAAGAGAGTCAAAAACTCTGATGATTTTATGGGACAATTTTTTCAGGGCGCGGAGTTTATACATTACTGGCTGTCTGTTATAAAACTTAGTCATCTGCACCCTAACAGTAATTATATGTATGCATGTTAGTCAGTCAATCAATCAGGCAGTTACAACATAGAACTTCGTTCGTACGTATGTATATCAGTTCCAGTTGCCATGCCACATTAGCACACTCAGTAGTAGAGGTAGTAAAAGTATTAGTAGTGATCGGAAAGATCACGATCCGAAGATATTATTCAAGAAGTATAATCCAGTGAAAGATGCTTAAAAAGTGAAAGATCAAGGTGATGAGGAATTCATTAGGTTAAGACTTGAGAAAATGAATAGAAGGAATGAATGCACCTGCACCATTGCAAACGCTTTTCAGCCGTATCATTCAAGATCTCTAATCTTCGGTTACTATCATCTCGCGGACTCCGACCAAGTAGTCTATACCTACTAACATGGCTCAGTCCACTTGTCAGTGATTTCATGGATTTGTGTCATGTTTTGGTCTGGCCGCCCTAAGTTTTCATCCAACCTACTTCTACACCAAAATACCTCGCTCCTCTAGGTAGCCGGTGGTTGGTCATTCGTAACAGATGTCTAATACATCTCAAATGAAGAAGATTCATACTTCATCTACTGGTCCGACATTCTTACCTAGTACCCATATCTTAACAACTGCAATACCTACTCAGCTGTCGCACGATACACATTTGTATTCCTAATCCCGGTTTCATTAATGAGTCCGAACAGTTGTCTACTATTACCTATCGCCGCTGCCTTTCGCATCTCTCTTGCTTCCTCTGATAAACAGGATGGATCTGACGCAGATGTAAAAACATGAACTGGTAAAGTATGAGAGTAACAATTTTCAAAACGAAAGTGAAAACCCGTTGTATTGCATGAAGTTGTAAATTGGAGAATCCCGAAATCCGTCATCCGAAAGATACAGGTATTTCTAAACAACTTTACACGCAAGATACTACGGATCTGTTTGCCACATATCATCAGCAATAACCTACTGTGGGAGAGAAGAAGGCAGCTTTTGACTGACGAAGAAATTAGGAAAAAGCTCTGGAGCTAGGTAGGACACACATTGCGAAAATCAACTAACTGCATCAAGAAGCAAGCCCCAGCTTGGAATTTTCAAGGCCAAAGGAAAAGAGGTAGACTGGAGAACACACTGTGTTGGGAATAGAAGACAGACAAAATGAGAACGAATAACAATCGGTTTGAACTAGAAAGGAAAGCTGAGGACAGAATTGATTAGAGAAATGTGATTGGGCACACGCTTATGTAATAGGTCATCTAGATTTTAAGCTCAGATCTCCTTGATTGTTTGATAAATACTTTATTTTTGAAACCATGAATCGATCAATGTTAGACCACCATTAGAAACCTGGAAGCACTGGACGGCCGTTTCATCCTGGTATGCGCACTGCTGAGGAGTCCCATACCAGGACGAAACGGCCGTTGAGTGCTGCCAGGTTTCTAATGGTGGTCTAAGATTGATCGATTCATGGTTTCAAAAATGTGTAACTTAACAATCTTTACAACTTACTTACGCCTGTTACTCCCAATGGAGCATAGGCCGCCCACCAGTTTTCTCCAACCAACTCTGTCCTGGGCTTCCCTTTCCAGTTCTGTCCAATGTTTGTTCATTCCTCTCATATCTTTCTCTTTTTCTCGGCGTAATGTATTCCTTGGCCTTCCTCTTTTCCTTTTGCCTTGAGCGTTCCATGTGAGGGCTTGTCTCGTGACGCAGTTAGGTGCTTTCCGCAATGTGTGTCCTATCCACTTCCACCGCTTCTTCCTGATTTCCTCATCCACTGGAATCTGGTTTGTTCTCTCCCACAGTTCGTTGTTGCTGATGGTGTCTGGCCAACGAATCCGAAGTATTTTGCGTAGACAGCTGTTATTAAACACTTGTATCTTCTGAATGATGGCTTTGGTAGTTCTCCATGTTTCATCTCCATACAGTAGAACTGTCTTCACATTTGTATTGAATATCCTGATTTTGGTTTTGATTGAAAGTTGTTTGGAGTTCCAGATATTTTTCAACTGTAGAAATGCAGCCCTTGCTTTGCCAATCCGTGCCCTCACATCTGCATCGGATCCACCTCGGTTGTCAATGATGCTGCCAAGATATGTAAATGTGTTAACGTCCTCCAAGGCATCTCCATCAAGAGTGATTTGGTTTGTGCATGTTGTGTTGCATCGGAGAATTTCGCTTTTTCCTTTATGTATGTTGAGACCTACTGTTGCGGAGGCTGCTGCTACACTGGTCGTCTTCTCTTGCATTTGTTGTTGCGTGTGCGATAGAAGAGCCAGATCATCTGCGAAGTCCAGATCGTCCAGCTGCGTCCCAACTGTCCAGTTGATACCGTGCTTCCCTCCAGATGTTGACGTCTTCATAATCCAGTCGATGACCAGGAGAAGGAGAAAGGGTGAGAGTAAGCAACCTTGCCTGACACCGGTCTTCACCTCGAAAGAGTCGGTTAGCTGTCCTCCGTGCACGATTTTGCAGTTGAATCCATCATAAGAATTCCGTATGATGTTGACTATTTTCACAGGCACAACATAGTTTCGAAGAAGCCTCCACAGTGTTTTTCTATCCACGCTATCAAATGCTTTCTCGTAGTCGATGAAATTGATGTAGAGTGGTGAGTTCCATTCAATTGATTGTTCCACAATGATCCGTAATGTAGCAATTTGGTCAGTACACGATCGATCCTTCCGAAATCCGGCCTGTTGATCTCGAAGTTGGGCGTCTACGAAGTTGTTCATTCTGTTTAACAATACCCTGTTGAAGACTTTGCCTGGTATTGAAAGAAGAGTGATGCCTCTGTAGTTCTCACACTTGCTGAGATCGCCTTTCTTTGGTATTTTGATCAGGTATCCTTCTTTCCAATCTGATGGTACTTGTTCCTCATCCCAAATCTTCTTGAAGAGGATGTGAAATATTTTCGCCGTTGCTTCTACATCTGCTTTCATTGCCTCTGCTGGAATGTTGTCTGGTCCTGCTGCTTTGCCGTTCTTGATTTGTCTGATGGCCATACTGATCTCTTCTATTGGGAGGTCCGTAGATGCTGCTTCGATGTTGGGTGTGTTCAGTGGAGCTGGTCAATTCAATAGTTCCTTAGAGTGCTCTACCCACCTATTTCGCTGTTCTTCAGTGTTGCTGATTACTTTGCCTTCCTTACTTTTCACTGGTCATTCTGGTTTACGATAGTTTCCGGCCAGCATCTTCGTTGTTTCGTACAATTGTCTCAAGTTTCCTTCTCTTGCAGCCTTTTCCGCCGTCATTGCTAGATCTCCCACATATTTTCGTTTGTCGGCTCTGATGCTCTTCTTCACTTCCCTGTTTGCTTCTGTGTATAGTTTGAACGAATAATAAAAGCTTATTATTTTTTTCTTATTTTGAGCCAAACCTCCTTTCCAGTCATGATATTTAGGTACTACTCCAATTAATATTGCTGAATATCGAAATCGATCGATTCGCATTGAGTTCAGAAAGTAGTTCTTCCGGCTAACATGTGTACCATAAATTGCTTAGTTGAAGGTAAGGTATTCTGTCCACTAAAACTTTTGCTGTCCCCTTATGATTAACAGATATAAAACATTTACTTTAAATACTTTAGTTCGATTCCCTTGCCTTAACTGCTAAGAATTATAATCTAAAAAATCTCTTATTCGATAATTATCCTCATCACAAACTGGCCGAAGAAAAACTGGAATGTTATTTTGTCTTTGTGAACTGTTCATCAATGTGTTCACACAGTACCGAGATTAGTATGTCCGGGTCTAGAAAAAAGCCAGATGAATAACCTAGAGTCTATTAGTCAATACGTATAAACTCCAATTAGTGTTATAAGTCGATCTTCACTTAATAGTAACAGTGAATCAGTGTCATATCCTCTAGTTCGTTGACTTTACCAGTTGCTTTTTTTACCACAGCTGGAAATTCATCTCGAAGCCAGCTGGTAGCTGGGAATATAAATATAACTTATGAAAAATAAAACAGAAGTAGAGCGCCCCTTGGTTCCCGTTATGACATTCTGCGAAGTATACTATCTTTAAACCATACACATCTTGTTATGAAATACAATGAGTTTTATTAGCTTTTAAACTGACGACAACTGTTGCTAAAAATCAGTTGTTTTGTTTCGAAATGATTACTAAATTTAAAGCTTAACCCAGATTGGTGAACTAGTTATTTTCAATGTAAATAGGTTTGTTTTCTAAGCTCCCCTCTTATGGTCAAATGAACTGGATAGAAACAGTTACCTAACTTTTGAATTCTATTCATTCAATCTCCCATATGATCCCTGATCACATGACGGGATACATCCAGATAACAGTTGACTAAATTATGACGGACAAAATGACAAACATATATTTGCAACTGTTATGGCCATGGACTGTCTGTTTAACGATCAGTGTTTGAATATTAACTTGCGTTTCAAATTCATTTCATTGGTCATTTTAGACTATCTCTCCTTCGTCACTTGAACAAATCAACCAAAGCGATAGACTAATAATACACCCATTGAGTCAGTTCGAATCAATACAGGTTTAGTCAGCCTCATAAAGAGTGATCTTTTTAATCTAGTTGGGCAACAGCTGTTCGTTTTATCTAATGCTATACTTTCCTAACGTAATATTGGTATCTTCGGTGTATTTACATCGTTACGACGCAAAATAACGTTTATAGAAACCTAGGTTTACATTTAAACGCGTGTGCGTAAATTATGTGTGAAACCAATTTGTAACATGTCGGACTGATCAGCCTTTTAGTAAATTTGATAGCAAAGAGGAAGAAACAATATTAAAGAGCAACAGTTCTAAATGTACTACTTTATTTGTATGTATAAATAAAACAGATTTATGACAGGAAATTTCGAATTCATTTCAGGTGTATCCATCCTTACATAATAGATTTTACCCTTAAATATGTTTGTGGTGCATGATTTATGGACGGTCCTAAGTGATTCTGATTAAACGATCAATATCAACACAATGGAAGATAAAAACTAGCAAAATAATACTCCTGAAGAAAATGTGGCCAATTATTTTGATAGTAAAATAAAACTTAACTTTACAGTGGCTCATTTTAATTACTCATAATTTGATCGCAAGTAACATTTATAATCTCAGTAAAATATTGCTAAGAGAACAAGGGTGAACAATTAATTACTAAATAATTTTGATAGAACAGTGAGAAAACGTAACTGATCTGATCAATTACGTCTTCTCACTGTTCTATCAAAATTTATAAAAGGGACTAATTGTACTAAATAATTGATGGAACAATAACTTTTCATTGTGAAAATATCAGCCTTCAAAGTTTTAGTAAACAGAGAGAGATAGCATCAGTTACCATCTCTGAACTACAACTTTATCATTATCTCTCCTTGGTTCTACGTTTTCAGTAGCAGACATGTTCACATTAGAGATACACTGCCTAGGATTTTTAATAATAGTTAGCTAGTCTGCTAATCTCTATTGGTGGAAAATATGGATTTGTATTGTATTATAACATCAAGTTTAAACAAAATACGAGATATTTTATTGTACAATAAACGTAATTACTATTAACCATAGCCATTTACATAATAGAACAAACCACACATCAACTGTAACATATACAATAAATATACATACTCAACGTAGTCATATTGTCGCTAAAATTGATTTTTATAGACAACGCCTTATACAAATAAAATAATCATGATTACCATAAAGAAAAAATGATAGGTTCAAAATTCGTACTAATCGTCCGAGATTCCCTGAAATTCCAGAACCAATCACAACATTTTCAGTTGGTGAATGTATACATTTCATTGTTCTCAGGTTTGAATACGTGTATTGTCAAACCACTTGCTAACATTATCAGAGAATATTTTAATTAGTGCTAAACGTAGGGCCTTAGTCATTATTTATTTTACTAACTCCTGTACATGACAATATCAAATTAGTCTACAAACTCCTCCTCTGTTAAAACATACTATATATTTTGATTATTCTATTGGTATAACGGTCATCTGACTTGCTTATTTCAGTACAGGAATAGCCACAAAATGAGCTGTTTGTTGCAACATAAAATATTCTCAATCATGTTAACATGAAATCCAACAAGCTTAACTATTTTCCGTGAAATATCTCACCATTCTCATTCTACTACAGGTGTAATAGCAAACAAACCTGAAAAATACAGCAATCGTCAAATAAAATCTAACAAACTGCAAGCATAGGGATCGATAAAAGAATCTGGGAAACTGAGGACTGATTTGTAATGGTTTATTCCAGAACAACTTGTCTGCATCAGATGAATGTCATTGCTAATTTTTTACAATTGTACAGGTAACATTTCGGAAATTGGTTGTTTTACTATCATAAATATTATATTATCTTTCTGAAATTCTCGAGAAGATACATTCAAATGCCTAACTTGATGATTTAGTTTCTTCAATTTATTCAAAGTGTAAGATAATTTACCATAAAATAGAACTTTTAAACTTGTCAGAATATGCGTATGTTACTTTTCAAATCGATATTACACTAGATGTGTCTATTTTTTAATGTCTGCCTACAATATTTGCTTTCACTTTAAATTGAAAAATGTCTGATTCTTTTCAAGGCTTCCATTAGAACAACAAAATTACCGAATTCAATGAAGGTTTATTATCAGTTAAACTATTTGCATATATGGATATGAAATGTTAAGGGCTCAAAATTTTTTTTGGACTCATAAATAGTAAATAATAGTGATAACTCAATAATAAAGAGTATAGCATTAGGTCAGAAATGGAAACACCTAAAAGTTCGCACAACATGTACGGAGTGTTTCAAAAAAAGATGGGAAGCTCATGCACTGACATGATTATGTTCAAAGAGTAAGTCAATGAAAACAAATGTTCATTTGTCACTAGTTGAAGATATTCAAAGAATTAGGTAAAATGATATCGCCAATACTGTGTATGACGTATTGTTGGTGTGTAAGTTTTACATCTTTTATGAATACACATCTTAAGTATACTGTGCAATCTTGTAGTGTTTTCATTTAGTATCCATTCATAAAAGCGAGTAAAAAACGGTTGCATACCACGAAAATTTTATTCACGCTTCTCCATGCTCGATTTTATTGATAAGTGGCCTTTTGGTGGTCATCCTTGTATCATGCTTACCCTTTTGCTCCTGCTTTCATTAGTGTGAACCTTTTCATTATTTATAAGACCGAGTATTAAATACACTACATGATTATTCATCGTTTACGAGTCTTGAAGAGATAAGGCCCTGAAAAATTCCACATATATGTATGAATAGTTAGGCTGATAATAAATCTACTATAAAAAGATCTCTTCATTCAATTTTGTGCTTATGATGTGTATTAATTATTATTATTAATTGACATTAGCCTAATTTTTTAACAGGTATCTGACCTTTAGAAAATAAACCAGTGAATGGTTGTTATCTATTATCAGATCTTGGTGTGGCAAGGTAATATTTAATTAAAATCATATGCTTATGAACGTGAACTGATTGTGAAAATGATGTGTAGTTAATTGATTATTCTAGTAGATACATAAATTAAGCAGGTCTTAATACGGCTTCCAGTAATCAGGAAGTGATTATCGAAACAAAGTAGATCATTGATTAGTACTAGTGTTTGAAATGATCGATAGTGAGGTGCAGTTTTATGAAGAACATTGAATGGTTTAGTCAATGACTGGGTATGTACGTAGAACGTAATTTCTAGATTTCTTTGCAGTCCTTTGCAGAATATGTATCCATCTAAAACATATTTTTGAATTTCATGTTTAATCACTGAACAGGTATGAAAAACAAGAGCATGTAGTGCTAAGTGATACTATAAGATGTACATTAAAATCTTCAACTAATCATTCTGAGGCCACCATTAGAAACCTGGGAACACTGGACGGCCGTTTCGTCCTGGCATTGGACTGAACACCTATGCGTATCCACGACCCCTGAAACCCACAGGATTCGCATCCAGGACCTTCGACCTTGCGCGCGAACGCCTAGCCTCCGGATAATTGGGCCGGCATCTGACGGTGTTAATATCAAACTCTTAAATATAACAGTCAATATGCATTTAATGCTTTGCTCCAACAGCATCTGTGATGAAATAAACTAGACCAGGCTACAAGGCCAGGAGTCAACGCCACCATGTACATCCACATGTTCACGCTTACATCTAGCCAGCAAAACAATCTCGTCCTTGTCTACTTCCATAATCCAACAAATCTACCATTTAGCCCAGATTAGTTTTGTTTTCTGTATTAACGATTCATTATAAGAATGCAAAATATCTGATTGAAGTTATTGGTTATTTGTAATCAGTGTTGTTTGTAGTGACCTTCTTAATAAAAACCTACCAAATATTTTAACGAATACAAATAGAATACAGTGTGAAATCTCCTTCAACATTGTCAATAGAAAAAATAGATTAAATTAGAAAAGTCAATGAGATAAAAAGTTGATGATCGTCAGTTATATCTAGAAATGATAAAATATGAACCTCAAAATAAACCGATAAAAGGCTTTGGATAAAGTTGAATCTATAAGATGAAAACCTGAAGTTTAACAAAAGCGTTTAAAATTGACCAAACCGCTAAATTATCACAAACAAAATAACAAATCATAGATCCCTACTCATCTGAAAGTTGATATATATATATATATATATATATATATATATATATATATATAAACTATACAACGAAAGTGTCATAATAAGGTATTTATTGAACAATCAAGGAGATCTGAGCTTAAAATCTAGATGACCTATTACATAAGCGTGTGCCCAATCACATTTCTCTAATCAACTCCGTCCTCAGCTTTCCTTTCTAGTTCAAACCGATTGTTATTCGTTCTCATTTTGTCTGTCTTCTGTTCCCAAGACAGTGTGTTCTCCAGTCTACCTCTTTTCCTTTGGCCTTGAAAATTCCAAGCTGGGGCTTGCTTCGTGATGCAGTTAGTTGATTTTCGTAATGTGTGTCCTACCTAGCTCCAGCGCTTTTTCCTAATTTCTTCGTCAGCCAAAAGCTGCCTTCTTCTCTCCCAAAGTAGGTTGTTTCTGATGCTTTGTTGTGTGATCCTGTTGCTTTGCTGCTCTTGATTTTTCGGATGGCTATGCTGATCACTTTGATTGCTGGAGGGTCAACATAAATTGGGATGTCCATGTGTGTGGGTTCAGTGGTGCTGGTCTATTCAAGAGTTCTTCAAACAGTGCGCTACCCATCTGAATTTATTCTTTAGTGTCGATGATAAATGGATCCCGAGAGGCCTGGAATTTGTTTCTGAGAGCACTGTTGAATTCGTTGAGTTTGTCAGTATTCCAGAGAAAGACCGCATCTAACTTTCGTTACGTCGCCCGCCCAGTTGTTCAGTGATTTTTTGGTTTCGGTCTTATTTTGGCCACCACCAAGTGAAGATTTAAAGCTATCAGCTCATCCTATTGTTCTCACATCTTCCACGGTCCGTCTGAACTTTTAATTGATACAGATGTGATCGATTTGGTTCTCTGTAGTGTTATCCAGCGAAATTCGTGCAGCTTTGTGTATGCACTTTTATGAGAATATGGTGCCCCCTATGATCCTTTTGTTGAAGGTACATAGATTCGCAAATCTCTTAGTGTTTTCGTTCTTTTCTCCAAGTGCATGTCTTACCATGCTGTCCATTCCAATCTTGATGTTCAGGTTTCCCATCAGTATGGTCAAATTCTTTGCTGGGTGTTTCTAGACGATTGGCAGCAGCCCCCTATAGAATTGATCTTTATCATCTTTGTTGAAAACTTGGATGGGTGCATAGCACTGATATTCATTATAAACCCATCTTTCTTTGCCTTGAAGGACGTTTTGATTTTGGAAACCCTCAATGCAATTTTTCGGGTGTGAGACAGTTACTTCTTCACGGCCGGAGTATAACAGCATCCCTCATTAGATCATCCTTTGTTGTCCCGGCTACGTCCAATGTGTTTCGCTTATTCCAAGCACCACTGGGTTGTACCTATTTATTTCCGAAGCAACTTGAATGGTCATCCCGGTCTCCCACAATCCGCGGACATTCCATGTACCTATATTAATGGTTGCTTTAGTCGTCAGTAGAGGTGCTGGACTTGTGATTGCCACAGAAACTGGGCTTTTATCACGAGGCATTATAATCCTTCCAAATGAAGACCTTCTAACTGCCATGGTAGAGTTGAAACGGTTCATATAATTTCTTCTGGTTAGCATTTGTTTAGGAAGTTGGTATTTTTCTGTGAACGGGTTACTAACCCCATGACCGACCCTCCTTCTTTATGTGGGCTTGGGAAAGGCAGTAACCCTAGAAGGACTCCGCTGTTACACTCCTACGTATTCTACACTGCGTCGATCACATAAGCTCTACGTATTCTTTTGAAATTCAAAAGAACTAAAATAAACTGAACTAAATTATTACTAAATTGTAAATAATTACTTTGCTTCTCTTTAGACCAAGTAGAGCTAATGGACCGATTTCAGAAACTAAATGAAATTAACGCTAACAGATGTACAAATGTGAATAAAAACATAATATTCATACATAAAAGATGATAAAAAGAAAAATGAAAATTAAATATTATGTGCACAAAGATTAAAGACAATTTCTCGAATAAGCAATATCATTAATAGAGACAGACAAACGACAAATTCAAAGTGCTGAATACAATGGGTGAGCAAGATGGAAGGAAAGTGTTTTGACTGACGATTCATAAGGTTGTTTCTGGTGCTGTTTATCAATATGGTTTTAGCTGATACATAGTACCCAGTTGTTTCTAGTAATAAACTTTTCCAAAAGTTGTATCTGAGATAGGGACAAAAAAGAACAGTACTTTTGATCGTTGATGTACGTAAAACTACTAGCTTGGCTATCTGTAAATGAAAAAAAGTCTCATTTACGAAGAAATGGTCAGGAAGTCTAATCCAATCCATTCAGCCAGTTTATATACAAGGTCAGGGTCAATGACAAATGCCTATCAAGTTATTTATTTTGGTCTATTTCTCGCTACAAATCTAACCCAGCTGAAGAACTAATTATTCAGCGGTTCACCTACTAAATTCACACCAGTGTGCAATTCATGTTAACATGTTAACTGTGATGAGTAAACTAATGTAACTCAATAAAATCTATTACCGTCTTATGTGAATATTTTCATAGAATGAACAAGGTACGAAAATCAATTTCTCGTAAAATAAGGTCAGGGTCATGTCAAGATTGGATTTTATGGTGAGATATGAAAAAATATTTATCCACATAGAGAAACCTTTTTTCTACATAGTAATTTTAGTTTAGATTTCCATACTAAGGCTTACAAAGTCAAGTCATATAGATCAAGAATAAATTGTATACAACGAAACAACTATTAGTTTTGTATTACTTTAAAAAAAAATAGACGACAGATTTATGTGTTAACGAAAAGTTGGTCAACTTAGGAATGCAGAAAAAACAAGAACAGCGATATACTTATTGTCTGATAAAACCGTGATTAAAGGGAATTTTTGTATTGAAAATCAGTGCATTTGTATTGTACTACGCTGACATTGTTTTAGGCTTAATAAAACTGGACAGATTGAAAAGAAAAAAGGGATTAATAATATAGTTTGTTGACTGTGAATGTATTTAAAAATGTGAAGTAATTCAATAAGCTCATGTAAGTGTTCCGGTGGATATTCTTCATCTTATATTGTAAATACTTGTACGAGAGCTGTACTGGACCAAAACAAGATTGTTACTTTTCTTGAGAATCATTTGAACCTTTAGCTTATGGGTTCAATTCGAAAGACAATAGGGCGGCATCTGGAGATGAACCTCTTTGTTGGCTTATAACTAAAATAAAATACAGAAGGCTATCCTATAATAAACTCAAATTGTATTCTAGTTACAGTTGTCTTCGAATTAATAAAATTAGATTTATACTGCCTATTCAAGTGTACATACATTGACTTTTTCACTAAGAAGTAAGGTTAAATCGAGAAACGAACAACAACTGCTAGGTGAATAATCGTTTTCAATTTTTCGAGATTCAAAGCTAGATATCTGGAAAAATCAAGCAATGATATTACACAATGACTAACTGTCCATCTCAATACTAGTTTTAAACCTTACTAAACCTCAGAGACGTATAAAAAGTAGGTATTTAGAAACGACTAAGATAAACAATAGTTTAAAATGGTTACTTAGCAACAGTCCACTAGCATCATGTTACACCTTAGATACACCAGTGACCTGATGTTGTTAGGTAATCCTAAGATTTGTATTTTAGTAACATTTCTATTTGCGAAAAATAATTAAACGCCTCTTTTGCGAGAGTAGTTCTGCTGATTAAAGTGTTTTCCTTAAAATTTGATGGGAATTCCAACAAGTGAAAATATTACGAAAAAATCGAAGATACATGAGTAAAAAAAAATGCAAAGCATAAAAAAATCTAAGGCTTACTAATTTTTTGAATTGGTTCGGCAGTCTCAAGTTGAGGTACACTTTTTTCCCGAAATTAAAATACATGAACCGAGACAACTGATAATAACGTATACACACCTAATCCAGTGTAATAGAGTGATTGAAGAAGTCAAGATTATGTAAGTTCGGAGAGTTGTAGTGTAGATCTTATATTCACATCGAAAACAGCTCATGAGAAAATAAACCAGAAAGAAATCAACAATGTTAAACGATAGTAAACCCGTGATAAGAAAGTTGAAAAGCTATGGATGGTAGTTTTAATGAGACAAAATAAATATGGTGCAACAACGCTGAGTGATAAATTTCCTTTTGATCATAAAATTCAGAATTTAAATTCTGTTCAAGGCAGTGATGGAAGATGAACATGTAAAATTTTGAAAAAATATGGTTTGATATTCTTAAATAAAGATCAAAAGTTAGGTTATGAATGAATTAAGGATAAAATCTGATTAACTTTTTACAATTTCAGTTACGTAGTAATTCAAAAAAACATTCGCACATGTTAGTTATTGAAAATTAGTCAATAATAAACATAAATTTAATCTATAGGTAAATGAATCTGAATTGCTGGTGTCGAGATAAATAATAACTCGGTTTACGCTCCATGTATCTAGGAGCCCTGCTGCTGATTCCGGTGGCCTCGCTATTCCTAGGGCAGAACTAACTCTCTTAGACTGCATCCCAACAGATAGTCGTTTATGCGCAGTCCGACTAAACAGGACAGTTAGGACTCGAGATGATAGGGACACTCGCTGTCGCCTCTTCGTTGCCTCTGGCTACGCTCCCACAGACAGAGATAAAAGATGAGTTTTGAAGGGACCTTTCTGAACATCTTCAAAAAGTCAGGCGCTCTAATGTAGTAATAGGTACTAGTGATTTTGATGCTCAAGTAAGCAGACCAAGCGAAACTGAAAGACACCTCTTAAGGTTTCTACTTAATGAATATACTTCAGAAACAACACGATAAACAGTTTGGCGGCCATTTGGTAAGCGATGTTCACACTGAGGCAGCTTCGAATGATATACAAAAGCTACGGAAACAGCAGTGATATCTTCTAGTAAGCTAAACTACAAGGTCAGGGAGAAGCAATGAACTGATAGATGCTCGGAAACTCATACCGTCTGGCTCTGAACGCGACGAACAGCGAAGTCAGCTTAAGCGGAGGTTGATAAGAAGTATACTCAATGATCGTAAACACTGGTGGTGGGTAGCGGAAGCAAGAGAGATGCTAAAGGCAGCAGCAATAGGTAACAATAGACAGTTGTTCAGACTCATCAAGGAAACCGGGATTAGGAATACGAATTTGTCAGTGTTTGTCAATGAAAAGACTACCAGACAAGTACATCAATCTCATACATGCTCTCTACTCGAACACTAATGGTCTAATCAGAGCGAACTGTCATCACAACTGATTACTTCAAGTGATGCTCGTCAAGTTTGTACATTCTCTCCATTCTTAGTCAACTTTGCCTTTGACATGTTTTTACAGATAATACATTCCTCATATGATTTCTTAGGAGTCGACCTAATGCCACAAGATTCACTAATCGACTTAGAATACGTCGATCACATAGTTCTACTTCTTGAAGACGCTGACATTATGCAGCCTTCAGATTACCTTAAGCAACAATGCAAGCATGATCGGGATGTGATTCTCACCGTGAAACGGAAAATGTTGTCTCAGGATTGGTTTGTATCGGCACCTGAACTAGTGATAGGAAAAGAAGTAGTTCAGTGTGTCTACCGCTTCATTTGTTTTGGGTATCTCATCAGTACTGATGGCCTGATGTGTGGAGAAATCTCAGCATGGATATAGAAGGCTCGACTGGCTTTTGCCAACTTGCGTCATTTGTGGCGTGGGTGACATATCCGTCTACCAACCAAAGGACGGGTCTACTGTGCAACAGTCCGCTCCGTTCTACTACATGGATGCAAAACATGGCTGGTAGGAGTTGAAGATATTCGCAGGATAATAGTATTCGGTTATAGATGTCCAGAAAGCATTGCTTGTGTATCGTGGGACAACCGGGTAGGCAGTTGTTAGGAAACGAGTACTAGGTAAAGATGGCAAATTACTTGAGATGGCTCAGGCATGTTCTACGAATCACCAACCACCGGCTACATAGAGGAGCTATGCTTTTTGGTAGACAGCTAACGCAAAACTAGTTAATTTACTGAATATGACATTCGGTCAAGTTTAAACATCATTTTATATACTTACTACCAATTTTCATTTAGTTTGATAGCCGATTTAGCAACAGTTTACTTAGAAATCATGTCTTCACTTAACACACACAAAAACCACAAAGACCAGAGAAGTCCAATTAATTGGTGAAACTTAATAGAAGGTTGAAATTCATGGTCAAAAGGATTTCGATTAGTAAGAAACGTGACTCATAATACATAGATAGGGAAAAAAATCCTACTAGTTTTTTAGAACTTAAAAACTGTCGAAAGACTCAACTCGCACCAATCTTCACAACTAATGTAAATTTTTATAATCTCGAAATAGAACTTATTGAAATGTTGAAACTGTATGAATAAAGTAAAAGTCACACTATCGTATCGGTACTACAGAAAAGGGGTCTCGTGCAGAATAATGCTCATTTAGAGCTTAACCAATAACTTAGTTAAATAGCTGCTCTTTACATTGTTCAACAAGTACTTAACTGAAGACGTAAGACTATCCAGTAAACATAAACATTTCTATCCTCCACCCATATTCAGCACAAAACTAACCCAGCTATCTTAAGCACATTCAAACCGCTATCAAAGATGAATGCTGAAAATAGGGGATTTTACTGGTTAGTTACACCTTGTGGCTATTTTCAAGCTCTTATTTTATACAATCCATTCGGTTGGTTGGTATATCTTACTGAGTGATTTAAAAAACGTCATCCAGTCAAATTTGTAGGATAATCATGGGACTGACTGTATATGTAGTTTAGTTGTAGATATCACTTGAACTGATCAAGAGACACGGCAGAAATCCATGAAGTCATTGACAACTGGACTGAGTCATGTCCGCAGTTGTCGACTACCTGATTGGGGTCCGCGAGAAGATAATAATCGATGGTTAGAGACCCTGAACGACATGGCTCAAAACCATTTGCAAATCCTAACCTTCTTAATCTCTCATCACTTAATCTTTTTATTTTAAGTTTATTTCACTGAATTATACTTCTTGAATAATATCTTTGAACCCTAATCTCTCCGATTACTGCTAGTAACTTTGCTACCTCTACTACTATGGGATGTGAATTGACAATTACATCTCTGTGCTAACGTGGTATAGCAACATGAACTGATGTACGTACGTACGTAGTTTTACGTTGCTATTGATTGACTGAGCGGCCAAGAGACAATTTAATCAAAGATACTAGAGGTAACAGAAGGATAGAAGAATATTCTAAAGTGTAATGATCTTGCAGAACATCCATAATTCCTTATATGAGCGTATCAATATCTAGGTAAACTAACTTATTTGGAAAATGAGCTGATTATGACTGTTCACTTGTATAACTTTTGTGTAATAACCCGATTTCAGAAATGAACTATGACAGTAACAAACTTTTCCACTTATGCCTCAAAAAAAAACCAAGGAGAGACAAATGTGAAGCTACTAGGCTGGCTATCTGAATCAAATAAATTTTCCACGTCCGAAGAAACGGCTAGGATATCTGATCAAATTACTTCATACAGTTTAGACAAGTCAGGGTCAGTGTCAAGTATTTGTTTCAAAAAGTTATTTGCCGCTATACATGTTGTGCAGACAAAGAGTATCAAAAGAAAGGATAAAGGTAATCTGTACAAATCTGGAGGTTATTTTTGATGTTCATGTACACTGATTCACGTACAACATTCTACGTAGTAAATCAATTTCCAGCATGGCATGTAACTATTTACGGATCTAGTCATAAGTTATTTTTCTGGTTTCGGTGTAAATAAGTTCATATAGTGTGCACCCTAAGCTGCCCATATTCGCAGCACAGTTACTCTGTGAAGATTTACGAATCTCCTAGATACAGCTGATTGTAAGCGGAGTATTACTTCTGTGGTTACATGCTACTCACAACATTATAAAATCAGCATCCCTTATTGTAAAGCGGGAGAGGTTCTCCATAAAATTAAGAGATGTCAAAGAACTGAATCGAGCAGTTTGTAAATTATGATTACGAACAACTGCTGAACTTAGTTTAAATAGATTGAGTGGCGCTGACTTGCAAATTAATGTTTTGGATCAAACCTCAGATATGACTCCTTAGGGCTATCATGAGGATCTGATTACGGCACTTGGGAAGTTCAACGATTTGTCAGTTAGACACAACGTAGAATCTCAAACATGTGTACATCGGTTCAAGTTGTCATACCCTATTAGCACAGGGTAAATATCATAGTAGAGGTAGTAACACTACTGGTGTGTCCAGTGGTGAATCAACACAAATTCGCTTTGTAATCGTTAGGGAGTGGACCTTCACAATATGCTGATAAACATATGGATAATGTATCTACTACTTCTAAATTTTCATTATACTACCTTTATTGAAGCTGAAGTTACTAAATTTCTGAACCGATCTTAAGCATTTTTTGATTACTAGCCCTAAAGGTGTACTTTAATGTAATTTGACTTGGAGATCCTGAAAACATTCTTGTTGTCCGGATCTAACAAAGATCGTCACAAGTGAACCACATTTCCTTCCTCTTATGGATTATTACTCAGTATCTTAATGTGGTATGACAAAAAGGTTTAAAAATGTGACTTCTTCAGCGAAATTTTCGGCTCTTGTTATCTACAAACGCTCCCGACCGTAGCTGCCACCTTGACGTGGTGGTTGGGCTTGGCTATCGTCATGACCCAACCGAGCTATATTGGCTGGAACATATGTTCCTGAAGGTTCTACCATGTCAGGCAGGTCGATTGGAGAACGATGAGACTAAAAGCAGCTACCCAAGGTCTAAGGGCGAAGTCGTACTGCTCACTGCAGAGTGGTGTGACAGCAGTAAGGTGTTTCCCTCTTACAACCAGCATCTGCAACGATGCTGCTTTCTCACAAGGAAGGAAGGGTTAGAAAAGGTCGACCCTAAAATGTCACACCTACCTCATGGATTTCCGTCTCCGGCGGTAAGGGTGCCCACTAAGGGCTTTCAAGAGCGGAGTTAATACTAAAAAAACTTTCATCAAAAGGCAATGCGTGACCGGCCTCAAGCAGTTGTCCCTTGGGCTCTGCGGTCACGCACCCAGGTCTCTAAGACCAACACTAATCTATCTTCCTTTTCAGGTCCCTCAAGAAACAACCTTCCACGGTGTGGGCAGCCGGGAAGAGACAACCGCCCTCATACCCGTAACAGCACACGAGACTAAATTGGTCGAAATCAAATCCTTCCTACGCCCCCTAATATCCCTCTTATCTCTACGACTAACTCTAGTCGCATTCCTTCAGCTCACTGCACCGCTAATGCAAACGATGCGAGTTCACGAAACGTCGTTCCTGGTTTCCTTAAACCACGTTCTAAACTACATGTTGGAGCATTTAGTGTACGGAAACTGTGTCAAATAGGGCAACAGGCATCATTAGCTCGAACTTTAGAATCTCGCTCAATCGATGTGTGCTGCGTCTCGGAAACGCGCATACAGGATCCTAGTAAAATCATTATTCTGATTTCACCTTATCAAAATAAAGAAGCATCCCGATTTTCTCTTCGTGTATCCGGTAGCCCTGATGCTGCTTCCCGGGGTCTCGTCCGTGTAGGTATACTATTGGGTCGTAGGGCAGAACTAGCTCTCCTAGACTGGATCCCTGGATGTTATGGTGTCGCGGCTCAGAGAACAGACAATGGTGACCGTCTGTTGCAAGTATGCTCAGATAACCAACTACTCCTAGCAAACACTAACTTTGGGCATAAGGAAAAACATCTGTTGACATGGCGACCACCAAAGTCGTCTCAACGTTGGACCCAACTAGATCACATCGCCATCAGCCAACGATGGAGGGGTTCGATAGAGGACTGTCTCTTGTTCTGGGGCACATGTTTAGATTCAGATCATGCCCTAGTGCGAGCGCGTATTTGTTTGAGGCTTACTGGACGTAGGGTTCTACTTAATGATAATGAGGCTAAGAATGTATTCCAGGAACAACTAGAAAGAGAGTTAGGCAGCTATGTAAGTGATTCCCATCCCGAGGCAGCTTGGAATGATATAAAAAGGCTGTGGAAATAGCAGTGATATCTTCTAGTAAGGTAAACCATAAGCGTAGGATGAAGCAGTGATTGTCCCAATCTAAAAGAAAGGACACAAGTCTTCTTGTGACAATCACAGGGGAATAAGTCTAACTAATATAGTATCTAAAATATTGGCCTCAATAATACTTAGACGTCCGACTAGAGAAAACCAGGCTGGTTTCAGACCTGGACGTGGCTGTATAGACCACATTTTCACACTACGACAGGTCCTGGAACACAGACACACATCTAGGCGTCCTACAATAGTTGTCTTCCTGGACCTTAAGGCGGCATTCGACCCAGTGGATCGTGAGGTTCTGTGGCAGTGTCTATCAACGAAAGGTGTACCAAAGAAGTACGTTAACCTTATACAAGCTCTCTACTCGAACACCACTGGTCGAGTTAGAGCTTATGGAGAACTGTCATCTGAATTCTTCACTTCAAGTGGTGTCCGTCAGGGATGTCCACTCTCTCCATTCTTGTTTAATTTTGTTATAAACATGCTTCTAGATATAACCTTATCCTCCTCTGAATTTTTAGGAGTAGACCCATTACCAGGAGACGCGCTTATCGACTTAGAATATGCCAATGACATAGTCCTACTTTCGTGAAGACGCTGACAAAATGCAGAGTCTTCTGACTACCATTAGCAACAATGCGAGCATGTTCGGGATGCGGTTCTCACCCTCGAAATGCAAAATGTTGCTTCAAGATCGGGTTTCATCTGTACCTGAACTAGTGATAGGGAGTGAAGTAGTCGAACGTGTAGACCGCTTCACTTATCTGGTGAATCTCATCAGCTCTGATAGCCTGGTGACTGACGAAATCTCAGCACGGATACAGAAGGCTCGATTGGCTTTTTCCAACCTGCGTCACTTATGGCGTAGGCGTGATATCCGTTCGCTAAACAAAGGACGAGTGTACTGCGCAGCAGTTCGCTCCGTCCTCCTATATGGCTGTGAAACATGGCCGTTAAGAGTAGCAGATCTTTGTAGGTTACTAGTATTCGATCATAGATGCTTAAGAAGCATTGCTTGTGTATCATGGGACAACCGTATAAGCAATGCTGTCGTTAGGAAACGAGTACTAGGTAAAGATGGCAGATCAATAGACGAAGTGGTGAAACTTTATCAGTTGAGGTGGTTGGGACATGGTTACGTATGCCTAACCACCGACTGCCTCGACGAGCTATGTTTTGTGGTGTGTGAGTAGGTTGGAAAAAAGCTAGGGGGGCTGGACCGAAACACGGCGGAAACCCATGAAGTCACTGACAAGTGAACTGAGTCATGTTGGTAGGTGTCGACTACCTGGTTGGGGTCCGCGAGACGAAAGTCACCAATGGTTAGATACCTTGAACGACATGGCTCAAAATCGTTTGCAATGGAGCAGGTGCATCCACTCCTTGCGTACTTTTTAATTCTAACCCTCTGCATTCCTCATAATCTCTATCTTTCTCCTTCTAAATTTATGTCACTGAATTATACTTTTCGAATCATATCTTTGCTCCCTAATCTTCTCCATTGCTGCTAATAATCCTACTATCTCTACCACTTGGATTTGAACTGACAGTTACGTCTCTGTTCTCACGTGGTATGGCAACCTGAACTGATGTACTTACGTACGAAGTTCTGCGTTGTACCTGTGTCCGTCTACAAACGCTCTAGTGTCCCAGGTTTTCTTGCACTTGGTCCACAAAACAGACAAAATTATTACTTGTCAACTGCAACAGAAATATCTGTACCTATAAGAGATCATGGGAATATTTAATGAGTAAACTCCAGTTATTAGGAACAGACTATTTATAAACACCAAGTTTCAATAAACCCTTAACAACTTTTGAACATTCGTCTATAACTACAGGTCTCGTAAGTTCACAGTGTGGAAAATTCTTCCATTTGTGTAAGGAAGATATAATATACACAGATCAAACGGAAACGATAGGTAATAACAAAACTTACGAGACTATTCAGACACAAGTGATACCAGCAGAACAACCACCAACTTTAGATGATTTTAATACTGAAAAGCTATTTCAACTAATATCTGCACAATTAATACATGCTGATCTGCCTCAAATTTTAAAGGTTCGATAAGAAATAAAAAGGTGGACACACCAAAAATGGCCTGCAAGTGTTTCGGATGATTTATGGATAGGAAACGATCCTATCTAAAACCTGAACAAACTAGTGTTAGATTGGCTAGCAAGCGATATAAAGATGATCCACACGACTTTTCAGTTATGGCAGTTAGATTATTGAGCTTCTGTCTTAATATAATGTGATTTCCACTGAAAATACTGGCAAATCGTTTCCGTTATTAATACCACAAACTGTACGGATTATACAACATATGTAAACAATCTGGGTTGGTCGTGTTCTTAATGTTGCTTTTAGTAATGCATTGTAGAACAAAACAGGCAAATAGAATAATCCTTGAGTTTTCCTGAGATATTTCTTCGAATCGTAGAACAAAAAATAACATGCAGTTTCTTCTATGAATTTAAATAAAACCAGATAAAGAAGAATAATATGAATTCATTATATTTTGTCGTTTCTTCTCAGCTGCTTATGGTATAATGCGGAGTAATCGACAGTGATAGAGAATACATCAGTAAAGTAATAGCCATTTTAAATGATTCCACGAGATTAATCACGGTCAACACCCAGAAAGACCTGACAAATGCGACAGAGAAGTGCCTTTAAGAAATATTTGAGAGAAATCCTAAGGAATTTAAATGATGAGTCTACGTATAACGAAATCAGTTTGGGAGGATCAGTTATTTTACGGCTTTCCCAAAACACAAACTAAACATTCCGACGACGCGATGACGATCATCTATGGCCAAATCACCTTTTTACAATCTCGCCCGCTTGTTGGCTGTTCGGAATCAATTCGCACAAGACTAGCTTCCGACAGTTTGATTTTGCCAAAAGGGTTGACGGTCTAAATTTTGCTGATAAATATAGTGTCTTTTGACGTTTCATCACTCTGGAAGAAATGGCTGAAATTATTTGTTAATATCCTGGACTTCTCCCTTTACTAACTAGTAAATTCAAACAGCTCTTGTTCAGGTGTACCGACAATATACAATTTCAGTCCAGCAATTAGCTGTCTTGCCAAATTGATGCGGTCACCATGGTTAGCCTTATGGACCCTTTTCCGGCTGATATATTTGTAGAAAACCTGGAACAGACGAAGCCAAAGTACAAAGGTGAAGAAACTACGCTCGACTGAAGATGTGTTGACGACACATTTCTTGTTTGCAACAATCAAAAATCCATGTACCTGCTCGATCTATTTAACGAAGCATATATTGGTATGGATTTTACTAACGAGCATGAATTAGAAGGGACATTCTTTTTCGTAGATATTGGAATCATGCAAAACTCAGATAGGAAGCTATAAAGACGAATCAGTTGCAAAGACACGTAATGTAGCCAATCTAAACTACAATAGTTTCTGTCCAATCAGTTACAATAAGGGAGCGTACGAACAATTTTTGACCGCGCTCGTAAACTTTGCTCTAAAGAAAGTCTACATAGCGAATTCACTTTAATAACCTGTCTACATAAAAATACACCCACTCCGATTTATCGAGTAATATGTCCTACTTAACTCGCGTATAAAATATATGGTGAAAAAGAAAGTTTGTTCTTTTTCTCTGTCCTTCAAAATTAATGAAATGATCACAGGATAAATGTCGTGTTGAAAACTGCATATCCAGCAGCAAAACTCCTAACATTATATGAAGCGAACTGCTCACTCAAATTTGAAAATATCGACAAGTCCTCTAATCTCAGTACTTCCAACTTCACCTGCCAATTTACATGTACATGTAAGACCACAAATTGGAAGGAAGAGAAGAGCACATGTTCGCACCGCCGATTTGGGATTCGGGACTAGGAGGTGCAAAAGCTCTAAAAAGCGCAACATCTGGGCATCTAACTGATACCAGACACCGTTAGTATTTCCCAATCCTTTGAATTCATCAACATATAAAGAAACGCAGCATTTCTTCGGTTTCTCGAAGCAGTAGCAATCAAAACTTAAACCTTTTTTGCATACAAAAAGAGACGGTGATAAATTTTTTAATTTTTATTATTCATCATTATTATTCTCTAGATGTCCATTTCGTTAAGCAATCTTCGACAAAACTCACTCACGTACATTGAAATCGTCTTTTTATTCATTCGTTTCTCGAAACTTCGTAAACCCTTTCAGATCTTTCTTGCTTATCACGTAATCCTTTAATTACTAATTCACGATAACTGATTTAAAGCTTGCGTGAACTTTCAGTACTGATCACACGACCCATCTTTTCTGTTTCCAAACTTCATTTAATCAATGTCTCACTCCTTACGTTTTCTACTTGAACTCTACCTTTAAATGACCGAAGTCCAAATATATATATATATACGTTGTTACTAGTAACCTTTGCTAATTTAGTCACTTCCGTCATCAATGTTGATTACTACGCATTATATCATATATCACTGTTATACTTTATTACATATATAGTTGCAAGCAGCAGAGAAATCATGAAATATAATAAATTCATATTATTTCACCTCAACTATTGTTCTGTCTTTATTTAAAATATACTAATTTTAGTTATTCCATGTTATTACGAAATTTATCTAACTGTAGAGTTGAGTGAGCAAGTCTCATCCGCCTATACTACGAAATGTTGGACTGAATATTTGACTCCCGTAAAAACGTACTGAAATGTATACACCAGGTTACTCGTATTTGTCAGATTTAAGGTGGCTCAAAAAAGCAGTCTATTTAGTTAAATGAGCTGATTCTGTAAATTGGATAGGCCCGTTGGTGGATGAAAGTGTTAAAGACACTGAAAAATTGATGAGCACTTACTAGCCACAAATAGATAGAAAAGTTTATCGAAGACAAACTTAATTATGCCTTGTTCATTCCGTACTATAGTGAAATCGAAATATGATAATAGGGAACTGAAGGACAAGAATATGCAGTAAATCCAATTTTATAGAGAGAGCGCGATAGGTTTAATAGGAACACTCATTATTATAACCAATTGTACCAGTGATTGCTTAACTGTACGCGCAACCTTTCTGTTTTCGATGCTACCATTTTTGCCCCACTGCCTCTGTAATTTCACCGCTCTTTCTGGCACGATTTCGGTATCCTTTCGATACCGCGAAATCGCCAGCAAATATATTCTTTAGTATGGATTTACTTATGTTCTCAGTAACTCCGCCAGTAGAACCTTAGGAGCTACTGCCGGTCCCAAGCCCGGATAAAGGAGGAGGGTTGGACATGGGGTTGGCGACCCGATTTCGTCGAAATCTAACTTGCCAAAAAACGCCAACCAGAAAAAACAATCCAAACCATTTTAACTCTGCCCTGGGAGTTGGAAGAAGAATTATGACGTCACGTGATGAAAGCCGAGTTCCCTCGGAAGTCATGGGGCCGATGCCTCTTCTGACAACCAGAGCAACCATTTTTTAGGTACATGGAACGTCCGTACATTGTGGGAGACTGGAAGACTATTTCAAGTTGCGGCAGAAATGAAAAGATACAACCTCGAGGTGCTCGGCATCAGTGAAACGCATTGGACACAGGTAGGACAACTGAGACTAGCTTCAGGGGAACTGCTGTTATATGTTCTCAGTGACGGGTAGGTAACTGCTGTAGTGGTGATCATAGTCAATCGCGGCTCGATCGCCAATAAAAATAGTACAGGTAAGATAGTTCTCATAAGCCTAACTTGTGATTGCAGTTAGAATGAAAATGTAAATTAGCTTCAGATTGAAAAGAGAACAAACGACTATCCAGTAACGCTACTATATACAATCAAGTCAGCAAGTAGAAGAATTACAGGTTATTTGAGTTTTCAGAAACATTTTCAAACTTCTTGTCAGTCAGTCAGTTGCAACGTAGAACTTCGTACGTATGTACACAAGTTCATGTTGCCATACCACATGAGCACAGAGACGCAAATGTCAAATCGAATCCCATAGTGATAAAGATAGTAGACGTATTAATGGTAATGAAGAAGAATTGGGTTCGAAGATATTATTCGAGAAGTATATATCGGTGAGATATAAAAACAGGGAGACAAGGGTAGAGGTGCTGACGAATCCAGATTAGGATTTGAGAGAGCTCAACGAATGGATGCACTTGCGCCATTGCGAACGATTTTGAGCCATGTCGTTCAAGGTATCTAACCATTGGTGACTTTCGTCTCGCGGACCCCAACCAGGTAGTCGACACCTACCAACATGACTCAGTTCACTTGTCAGTGACTTCATGGGTTTCCGCCGTGTTTCGGTCCAGCCCCCCTAGCTTTTTTCCAACCTACTCACACACCACAAAACATAGCTCGTCGAGGCAGTCGGTGGTTAGGCATACGTAACCATGTCCCAACCACCTCAACTGATAAAGTTTCACCACTTCGTCTATTGATCTGCCATCTTTACCTAGTACTCGTTTCCTAACGACAGCATTGCTTATACGGTTGTCCCATGATACACAAGCAATGCTTCTTAAGCATCTATGATCGAATACTAGTAACCTACAAAGATCTGCTACTCTTAACGGCCATGTTTCACAGCCATATAGGAGGACGGAGCGAACTGCTGCGCAGTACACTCGTCCTTTGTTTAGCGAACGGATATCACGCCTACGCCATAAGTGACGCAGGTTGGAAAAAGCCAATCGAGCCTTCTGTATCCGTGCTGAGATTTCGTCAGTCACCAGGCTATCAGAGCTGATGAGATTCACCAGATAAGTGAAGCGGTCTACACGTTCGACTACTTCACTCCCTATCACTAGTTCAGGTACAGATGAAACCCGATCTTGAAGCAACATTTTGCATTTCGAGGGGAAAGGCGCATCCCAGATGAGAAAACTGCTTTTGTCAGAATGAAAGTAGTAGCAATTAAATTAAGACTGGTGATTTCAATGGAGAAATTAACACGTAATAAGCCATGGAGGACTAACGAGGATAACTACCTGAGTAACGTTGCAAATAAAGCATACAGAGTTCTCAACAATACTACACAACTATCTTTAGTTACGGAAATCGCTTGTATTGAGTTTCAGAAACAACCAACAAGACAATCAACCACAAAACACAACGTTTTTAATGTCCCTAATTCAAGTTTGTTACTAGCTAGTTGTGAATATCATCAAGGTAAAGCACATGAAGCAGTGATCGTGTCTAGAAAGTACTTGTATTAGCCACAAACATGTAATCTGCAAAAAGTATTATTAGCAGAGGTGTTGAAATGTAAGCCCTTTCGTTACGTTTTAGTTAATTTGATAACAGCACTTGTTAACGTAGTCCCAAATGTTACGAAGTCTGAGCTCAGCAAAGCCTACACAAAGTCGTTGTGCACCGCCAAATAACAAAGGATTCAATGTGATATCTGAAGTCTCAAATAGGATTAACCAATTTTGATGAAGTTGAAGGTAAGCAACACACAACCAAGCTAGAGCGATATTTAACCGACAAATGCCAGCATGCACATAACCCTAATATTAATGAATAACAAAATATAAAAATAATATTAGAAGTAAAGCAAAATGATTCAAATTAGATTTTTTGGAATAGCGCACATGATAATCTTTGAACAACAGGTTAGTAAATATTAAACGAAAATCTGACATAATAGGATGGCTTCTAGATGCCAAAAGCGATGAGGTAGATGAATCTGTACAATGGAACCAAAGTGAGAATATTATTAAATAAATGGGTATACAGAACAAAACCGCATGGAGAGACACTAATTGATGAAGTCAGGATGGCAAGAAGCAAAATAAATTAGACCAATAATACTTGGAAACACTATAGGAAATTAAATAACATTATCCATTGGCGCTTCATATGAAAAATAAGAAAGCATGAGGGATTGTTAAAATAGAATTAAACTAGGTACTAATAAGGATTTACTTAAGCTACTTTACTAGATAGAGCAGGACAATCTTTGTCAAGATGATTGACAACAAACATTTTTAGACGTTCTACCTCAATTCTACTACGAGATAATCGATTACGCAAGGCTCTGTTTTCTTCAGAGAGATGTATGACGTCTTTCTCCAAACTCTTGATGAGACGGATTTTTCTTTCTCTACATTTCCGAGCTGCATCACGGTTTCTTGCTCTCTTGCGCTCTAACCGCATGCGAGACTGCTCAGTGGGATCCAAGCGTGTGTCCTTCAGATTAGAACCTGTGGCGTTTCTAGAACTATTTCCTTGAGACGAAGAAGAAACAGAGGAAACAGAAGATGACCTGATGTTTGACACTGGGTCAGTTTGCTCTAAGTTGATGTCCACCGAAGAAGGACGAGTATCATCAGGGTCTTGTGGTGAGCTTGCAGAAGCTGTTCGACGACAATCCGAAGTGTCGCTGGAGGGCAAATTCGTCTGGATATTTAAAGGCCAAAGAGATGGATCTAAAGATTGATTCTGAATTTGGACCTGATGGACAAGCTCAGGTTGGGGTTCAATACCTAGCATCTGAAGAACCGACGCCTGTGAAGCTCCATTGGTTGTTATACCAAGACGCAACCCATTAGGTAGTTGAACAGTTGTAACCTCACTATCCGTGGCTGGTTGGGCAGTATTGGGGAGAGAAATAGAGAGTGAGTTTTGTAAATTCGTCAGCGTGATACTCTGTTCAGAGGTTGGGTTAACCGGATCAGTTTGCTGAGGCTGAAAGGTAACAAGACCTGGAGTAACAGCCTGAACACTTGATAAAGACTGTGGATCGAAGCAGGCTGGTGAGTAGAAAAGTATAGATGTCGGAGTTGTGTTGATTCCACTTTGACTTGCTTGGCGATATAGTTCAGCAAAGTTTGGGAGATTCGGAGAATTAATATCAGCCAAATTGATATTGTACAAACCATTGTTACTTACGGTAGAATTGACAGGACTGAGAGCTGCAGTTAAAGAAGCCAAACTTGATGCATCCCGTAATTCATTCAGCCTTTGAGTAAAAACACTGGAAGAGTTAGATGAACTAGTAACATTACTTACTTAGCAAATCTCTCTTGTTCTTCAGTAACATGCTTAGGATTCAGAAAGCTCCCAGGTGTTTGTGGAGACGCTTTCAGATGTTGAAGAATTTTTTCTACCTCTGAACGTAAAATCGGTTGCAGTTCTTCTAAAGAAGGAGTAAGGAAAGATGACAATGCTGGACTCTTTATTGTATTGTCCAGCAGTATATTTAGTGTTGTTGGGCGAGGAGCAGTAGTAGGTTTACTAGAACTGGATTCCGTATTAGAAGGTTCATCCGAAATCTGACTTTTATCCATTTTTATTACATAATGACCCAGTGACAAAACAGATGACTCACCCAGGACCAGACGTACGACTCAAGGTCTAAGGCGGAAAATTAGAGGTCTATGCATTTAGCGTAATGAAACAAAACCTAGTTAACAAGTCCTAAACACAAAAGTCCCATGACATCGACTAGTAAAATTTTCAGAGGGATTTATTATAGAGCATGATTTAGTTATTAGTGCCATTCTTTCTTCCATCGCAAATTAGAACCCAACGTTGACCAAATTTTGCATTAACCTTGATGATAAAAGATTGGTTGGTTGTATGGCATCAAGACTCGACACTATTGGAATGGTATGTTTTGAAATATGAAGTGGATTATGGATGAAAAAGCTCCTTGAGAAACTAACCACTGGAGTCAATGGAGGGTGATAAATTACATACGTAGTAGTAACATTAAATTGATAGATTATATTAAAGTATCGAACTACTTACTAAGCATATGCTATTCAATAGCCATAAGATCATTCATGTTGTGGATTAAGAACCTACACCACTCAATACCAATGCCCGATCCGACAAGACAAGATATTCTCTTTCTGACAATCACCGTGTCTAATTCAAAATATATATAAGTACTGAATCTTTCTCAGTGCTGTTCAAACAGCAGTTCACCACTAGTAAATAACTTGAACTTTTATTTGGACTAAATCGCTACTGAGGGTCTTGTTGCCAACGCTTGTCAACTGGCCTGAGTGATTGGGTTTATTTTGTGCTTCAAGTCAGTATTACTACGTTTTTACGAACATAGATCACAACATTGTGACAGTTCGATTCCGGACGAAGGTGTTCATGTCTGGTAAGAATCTGTAGCAAGCTAGAGTTACAAACATTACCTCAAAGCTTGTATAAAGGCAAACTTCGTTTCCGTTAAGAAATGATTAGTGGATTAGTTTATGACCAGGTTTTACCAGGAAGTTTTAATTCCATACCCAGTCAATATGCATTTACTGTTATAACCTTCGTTTAATTGCATATTTTTCTACGGTTTGTTTTGTCCAGATTCTAATGTCCATAGCGTTTGGTGCAGTGCAACTGACCTCAGTTATTGTGCATTGTCAGGTGACAAACAGTACTTATTTAAACGGCTAGTTCTGTCGTTAGTACAAGGATGGATTGCTTAGTATGATGCAATCAGTTCCTCATGGTATTTAAGGATTGTGAAATTGTGGCCACAGTAAGTGAGGCTTTACAGTTATATGGATGCACAGAGTGTGAAGGATGGAATATCTGTGAAGAACAGTGAGAGTGTAAATTTCCAGAGTGCAACTACATCGGATGGGTTCGCATGTCTATTCAGTAGTTTATATTAGGCTATGGGAAGAAATAGCATTTCTTAACTTCAATGGGCTTATTGTAGAAAAAACATAGTCATAAATACGAAAGGAGATGAGTTATCTTCTAAAACCCACTCGCTTAAAACCCACCCCTCACTGTTTTAATAGAAAGCTCACTGTCTCCTAGTAACTCAGATGTTGATCCTCTTACAGACAACTTCAGGCTCTTTGGTTGAGACAAAGGCTCTGGAGGGGTTCAATCGCCAACATGTATCTAGAAACACAAAGATGATAAATTTCAAGTGAATTCTAGACCTCAGCCACCCGAATCAGTTTGATTTAAGGTACGCTCAAATGATCGTTGGGAGTATATAGATGCGACGCTGAAAATCTGCCAACACCGTCACTCACCTTATTACTGAAAAAACAACGCGACGAACACAAAGATTTCCAGGAATCTAAGTTTCTTATTAGGGTGTCTAAATATCAAAACCTATGTTCTCTACTAGAAAAGCATGTAAAAAACGGTTCAGATTGTTGCATAGTTCTGCACTGCATAAGAGAGTTGTCTTTGATTGACCTAGCACCTACAAACCACTAGGCGAAACAGGACATACTGAACTTACCACTCAAAAATACATAGAAACCAGGCCGGTAACTAACGTATCATCTAATTACAAGCCAAAGTCAAAGAGATACTGACCAATAAATATGAGTACTGTTATCTCAAAATTAACGAAGAGTGCAGTAAAAAGTCATGTATCTGATCCTTCGATATTTAAAGGCCTGATTGGATCGTCCTACTATAGCTTATCTAAAACTAGGTCATGCATTTGATGTCTCACTGAATTTGTTGAGATTCCACTTGAAATGACTGGCCTGGCTTACAATGAACACAAGAATTAAACGCTACGACACGCCTAAATTCCGCGTATGTACTGATCAGAGAAAACGTTTTTAGTAATATCCGGATGAGAAACTTATACTAACAGGGTTGTATTATTCAAACCCTAAAATACAATATGAAAACACTCATCTGACTTCTGGTTTGTATTTATTTGCGCCCCTTTCATTACGTTACGCCACTCTTTAGGAGAAAATATCTTCTGCTAGCGAGGAGAGCGGGATCAAGTAGAATGAAATCCCAAAAATGATTGACTGTATAAATGAAAGATAAACTATGACAGGTTTCTTTAGCGCTGATGCTCGACGTCGTGAAGGAAAGAAGTTGAAAATTCAATTATAACTCTGCATAGAGAAATCCTTCGACAAAATATCTCATAATGTACCAACGTACGATTTAAAGTCTGTGCAAATGGATACCGTCTTCTAGTTGCTTTAGTTGCTTCCTACGTGTTCATAAGGAATATCCTAAGTAAACTCTGGTGCGAACGTAACCCGACCGATAACTTGTGATATTTTACTAGGTAGTGAGTTTATGGTGATGACAAATCACAATACATATTAGTCATCCCTTCAATGCAACATACGATATAAATTCACCACCCAAAGCTCGACTTTTAGGTTATAGTAAAGCTATTTATCCCTCGTTTTAGATGAACAAAAAAATTTTGACGTCTATTTAATAGGTAATTAAATCTTTCGCAATAAACTTAGGTGCGCTCAAGTGAAAATGTGGAGCGTATTTATTAAGGATTAACAATTGTGTGAAGACCGTAAACTTGTCACTGAACGAGTACCTTTGTTCCTCATTAACAAGCGAAAACCCATTAAATGAGTCAAAGCCGATCCCAATGCCTTCCTGTGAAATCACCAGTGTAGACTCCAGTGTACAAGATATTTCTAATACCATTAGTACACCGAAAAACTCTTACATGGGAGGACCAGATGGTATCCCAGCCAGCATGCTGAAAAATGGGAGCAACGATCTGTATGTTATATTCCTTAAACTAGTTACCATATCACTGTCAACAGCATGTTACCCTAATAACTGGAAGACTACACAATTAAATCTGGGCCTACAACAAAATTACCGATCCATAAACACTACCTCGTTTGTATCTAGGGTAATAGAGAAATTAATAAATGCGGCGGTTATACAACACCTACTTCAAAATAATCTCATATCGGCCTCACACCACGGGTTTTTGAAGTCCAGGTCATGCTATATGATATCGCTCAAAAACAACACAAAGGGCTTCTAGTATCGGTACTTTTCTTTGACTTTGAGGACGCTTTTGATAAGGTTCCACACAAAAGGCTTCTCCCCAAACTAAAGTCATTCGGGATCAGTAACCCACCATATTCGTGATTTGTTTCATTCATGAATGGACGCCAACAAATGATTGAATACAACGATTGCCTTTCATCACCTAGATCAATAACCAGTGGAGTTATCCAGGAAAGTGTATTAGGTCCACTTTTGTTTCTGATGTACATAAACGATATATGTATTGCCATAAAATTTGGAAGATCATAGCTATGTGTGGATTATCTCATAGTAGTATATAGCTATAAGCCTGAAGATTTGGATGAAAATATAGCCCGGATTCGAAGTACCATTAACAACTTATCTACCTGGAGTGAAAAGCGGTAGTTACCTTTTAATCACAATAAATGTGGCATCATGCATGTTAGTAAGCATCACCAAGGAATACCACTCTACTTACAAAAATGTAGGATCAAGACACTCGTATCAGCTCATGATTTGTGTATCCATTAATCCAGAAGCCTAAAATTCGAAGAACATGTCTCTCCTATTACCTCTAAGTCTAGATGGCTAATGTGGTTTTTTAAAAACGACCATCATGACAAATGAGAATTGGCGTACGCCATCCTAAATGTGTACAAAGGACTTCTTTGAACGTTGCCTACTATTTTCTTGAAGTGTGTAAATTAGGTCGATTCGAGGTTGACTATGAACGACATTACGAACCATTTACAATCTAGTCTAGTCGTAAAACAAAAAAATGGATGAAGAGGTAGTGGGAATGCAGGAGTATGGTTGCTGGAGATCACGTTGTATCGAAAAAATACCGAGATCGTGCCAAAGTTTACAGGCAAGGCTACAGTGCGTACGTGAGCGAGTCTAAGGTTACAGACAAAAGAAAATGAGTGCTTATGGTTCAAGTGAACGAAAAGGTACAGTAAAACCAACATCGGTACACTTGGTTATAATTATAAATGTTTCCATTAAACCAGTCACGTCCTCTTCATTAAAGTAGATCACTACGGTAGCCCCTCGCTAGAAAGGGTTTACACTTCCGATGCGTTGTGGTTTCGTTCGTGGGCCTGATTGGCAAACGTGCAATTGTGGGACGGAAGAGTCGACGAATTGGAAGCGATCCATGAAGCTCGAGTTGTCACCGAAGGTCTTTTAAAAAGAACAGTACCAGGAATAACGTGCCATATTTGTTTCTCGGGTTGGCGTACAACACAAGTGGATTGTATCCAGAATCTGAGAATGGCGGCCGGACCAGAAAGCGCTGCGGACGCAGGACGAGGCCACATTGCTCCAAGAAACCAGGATCGACCATAACAACCATGTTCGAGGCCACCCGTATGTCAGACATAATGGGAACCAAAACATCAACTGAGTGCATTGACAAGAGCGTGGGTGATCACGTCAGCTTTGACCAAGATTGACTGGGGTCGACGTACCAGAAGGGCGATGGTCGGAGACGTGGACTCAGGACATAGAAGTCAAAGAAAAAGAGAAAGGTGTAGTATGGGGATAGAGTCCTATACCGTATTCGCTGTTGACTGGGAGTCTGATCACGAAAGCGTACAGGTAGGCGTACTTGGTGACCGAAAAGTGAGACGCTAGTCTTGTTCAAACCTCGTAGTTCAGAGCTTTGGACTGCAACCTCACCCGAAGTCAAGGGCGGCGTGGTTTGCAGACCTGGACGTGGGACTGGAGTCTCATCCGTTGATGGTGCAGATGACACGTGCTGTTGACTGGGACGTGAGAATGAGGTCTCTGAAGTATCTAGCTTGGGGCCTGAAGTGGATGTAGGGATTTCGCTAGTAGGTTTGATGGGTCTAGCAATAGGTCTCAAATTATCAGGTACTGCACAGTCATAGACGTGTGCTGATTTGAAACGATCAATGCTGAATATTTCAACGTGAACTTATCGCCTAAACTTGAAGGTATTTTCGTTACGTAAATCACGTGATAATGTTCTTTGTAAGGCTGTTGCAAAGGTTTGGGTAGCGAATCTATTTGCATTAAGGCATATGAACGGTTAGATAACCTCTCGAGGGAGAGCAACCTGTCGATGTTGTATTCGATTCGACACTGGGGGCAGTGATCGCATGTATTCAGAAAATCGTTTGATGCAGTCTGATTTGACAAAATTACTACTGCTCCATAGTGCGAAGAATTTCCCGAGCAGACGCAATGTCGTGTCGTTCAAAGGTAGAATCGGTAATCGTCGTATTGTCTCCAACAAACGCCATCTTTTCTGCGAACCGATTGGAGAGGGCCCAAGGACTGTGAGCAAGACGAAATAATACATATATCAAGTAAATTGTCAAACTCACGCTTAGCGGGGACTAATTTGTCCAGTTGGCGAGGTTTTGCTGTGACTGGCGGTCTGTGGGCGACTATGTGCTGTACCACTTTACATATAACCATTACATTTGTAGCTATTTTGTTATGGATTTCGACTGCGCATGAGCCCGCTTACTTTGACTAACGTAAAGAGCTAATCATTATTTCAAACTGCCCCAGTTTCTAAGTTACACAAAGTATAATCACCTCAGGTAACATAATGGCATACAACCACTTCTATTCATTGTTTTATTAAAGTAGTGGAGTTGATCAGGACTGCCCGATCTCACTATTCTTCCTCTGCTTTGCCATCGATGACGTACTGGAAAGAGCTTTGATGGATATAGGCAATATGGATGTGGATCTGTTACGCGAATAAGGGTTTTTCCACCTTTAGTTAGCAGATAATATGGTTTTACTGTGAGACGAGACCCAAGCGATTCATTCTTAATCTAACAAGTTGGCGTGTGCCAATCTGGACCACCTATAGAATCCGAACCGAGGTTTGGATTTATGAATAACTGCTCAGGAAGTTTAGACACGCATCTTGCCCAGTCGAAATCTATATAAGTAACGGTTCTATTGTTAACCATAAATATAGATAAACATCATTACCTAAACAGTAATACAACTGTTAATCCTTCAATAATAACACAAAGTGTTTCCACTTCTGGAAGGGTGCTCCGAATTCGAGTCCGTGTCCGTTTTCTAACCGCTAAAGGGACAAAACCAATATGGCTGTCGCCATAATTAAGTATTAACTTAAACAACATAATGCAGTTCTGAAGGAAACATAGAAACTCAGAAAAGGCACAAAAATAGAAACTATAATCGAGTACAAATAATAACATCCCAAAATGGAATTAAACAGATTACCAAAACGTAGCTCTGAAAGAATCTATATGTACATATTACAAATGTATACGTGGAGGGATTTTCCCAAACAAAGCCTTCCAAAATGGACTCTACACCACCTTTGAAGGCTTCGTAGTGTTAGTCCGGCTGTGAAAGATGAGGTCTACACTTCGTTTGTGAGAGCATTTTTTCTCTTAGAAAGTGAAACCTGTCCTTCGAGTTCACGATCTTAGGCAGCTTTCTGTGCTCGATCATCACTGTCTGTGAACGATGGCTGACATTCAGAGGCAACACCATGAAAAAGAATGTTTAAACAATTCAACGTATTTTATCTGGAATCTGAATCATGTTCACAGGAGTTATTGTTTTAAACAAACATTATATTGAGCTACTAAAGTTGCCCTAAGAAAACTCAGTGCAACGTACTCCGTAATACGTTTATCGAGACCGTTTGGTTTCTAAAATTTTCCATTTATTGGATGTAGGGTATGTGATCGTTTGAACATAATAGGGTCCATATTTTTCAGGCTTTCTCAGAGGAAATATGAAAGAGACAAAACATTAAATCGTTTGAACTCCTTGGATATAACGACTGTCAGTAAGCGAAATGTATAGCAGTGTAATAAAAATATGAAAATAAGCTCAGGGTTTGGGTCACAGTATTATATAGGACAACGTTTGAATAGTCAGGAACACACCAAGTGAGTAACTCTGAATTATTTTACAAAAAGACTATTGAGGGTAGAAAAATTTATCGTTTATCGCGTCATGCGCCAGTACACTTATGTGCGTCTCGGTTGTCTTAACAGTTTATCACCAGGTGAAAGATAAGATGCAATGAAAAGTCTTGTCTACTCTATTTCCTTTACTAAAAATAAAGTAGATGAAAGAATGTATATTATATTTAGCTTACCTTCTTTTTTACATTTGTAGTTAGCTTGTTGGGGTAAAGACCAACTTGAAACGCAATCGTGTTTTAAAAATTAATAACACGCTTGGCGCGCGTGAGATGGTCTTTTGTACAGATAAACAAAAGGAGTACAATATAACAATTATTGTCAGAATTAAGTACAATAACAAATATTTATATTTTAGCAATTGTATCTTATTCTTAAAAGTATACCACTACAGTTGTATCTACTAGCTATGATAAACCCATTCAATAAATAAAACCATACACATAATGCATGTAGGGGATGAAGATGGTTTTGAGTAATAAGCATAATGTTTATGTAACTGGGAAATTCCTAACTCCAATACCCAATGATTAGTCTGATGGCTTTTATTTACTTATTATTGTTTATTTAATCGATTCGGATGTGCTTGTTATATGCTGGCGGAAGTTAGAAGGCATATACAACAAAATACCTAGCGGTATCTGATCTAAATTAATACAAGCACGGAGCAGTAAATATTTCATTTCTATTTCTAAGCAGTTTGTGTTCAACACTAACAGTTATTTTGTTGGTCACTTCACGCTTAATGTTATGAATTAGTCCATATTACTTGGTATATTACTGTCATCGAATCCCGAAATACCAAGATATAACAACTGTTGATCAAGAAAGAAGCAAAATTCTACTTCAAATTCTATCATTTATTCATGTCATAAAATAGGTTTTATGGGATGAAAAATCTTGGTGGTGACGTAATGAGACATTAGTATTACTATTCCTTCTTAACCATTGTATCCGGATAATTTGTCTATATATTCGAAAGATTGTTGTTTGTAATGAAACCAACTGGAGTAGGGTCGAGAATAGATACAATAAGCCAAAACTAATAAGCTTGGGGATCAAAGATATCAAATAATGGTTCCAAATAAGTAATGAAGACTTGATCATCTGCTATTTGGGTTTAGTGAAACCAACTAATGTCAGCATCATTTGTTGACCACGTATTACCCTAATTGTGGAGAATTATTTTCCATTGCACTTTCCATAATTCTAAAGTTAAGGATAAAACGTTTTGCACAAATGCAAATATTTTGGTAAATTCCTGATTTGTCTGTGTCTCGCGTTATAAGCGAAAAATAAACAATGATACTGAGGTCATTAATAAAAATATTTGAAGAATCCTATTGAGTTGAACAGTTATACTGAGATTTCTTTCAACAAAGTAATCTAAAAACGACTGCTATTTATGTTTATTTTCATTTTCTTAAGTGAATTTAGTCTGATCTTTGAACGCACTGATCGGAATGGAGAAAGTTTTTTCATGACGACAAAATGTCATTCGCAAAAATCTTTGATTCTGTATGTAGCATAAACAGGTTGGCTACAATCCGATTGTTACTCCGTTTGTTTGTCTGCACAACGTTCCGCTGAAGGTTAATATGGTTGAACTTAAACAGTTTTCGGGATTTCTTGAATAAACTGATGCTTCATTGACTCATTCTCTAAAGTAGTGGCATACAACGAGTCAAAAAAGTTTAGTTATCTGGATATTACAAGTCTATTATTTTTATTATTAACAATCCACCCAATCTTTAATTTATTGGCTATCATTAAGTGAAACCTTGGTAATGATGCTGCAGATGCTGTTCACTTTTACTAGATACTTCAACGACTGGCTTTTACAACCTCAATTTGACTCTTTAACCGGTTGAAGAACTCTGATGTTGGTAAAATCAGACTTCTTTACTATTGGATAAGATAATATCTCTGATACAGATTTCTGTATCTAAATATATTTTGCTCCTAATGATGCATCTGATGTTACTTTTGAACTGAAGACCAACTTACTTCGGTTATTTATCTAGAACATTTTCGTTTTTCTTTAAATCTATTCACTCCATGCATGAAGACCCTGTGGGATTGGGTCATATAACAACACTTAACTTCACGGTTGACACTGTGCCAACTCGTAACAAAACGACCTGGTTCGATGCACATCCACTTTAATTCCATTTTAGGTATGGTTGACCAGTATTTAAATTTATGCAGTTTGAATTGTTTAAATTTTTATTTGAATTAAAATTACAAATAACTTCTCAATCTGTTTGCATAACTGACTGTATGATTTCGATTGTGATTATAAATAAATGAATAAGGGTATTACAAGAATAGGAAGTTTATGTTTAGACCTCGCCGAACAAAAATGAGGATATATGATTATTAATATTATTGTTATTGTTATTATGAGGAATTAAAAGGATGGAAACTATCTGAAACCATGAAAGAGCTACACTCAGGACTAAAACAGTTTAGGACAGATGCTTAAATTAGCTGAAAAACAACGTCGCAAACAAAGAAAAGCTTTTTAAAGCTGTAGCTATCGAAAGGGAATTCAAGTGTTTAACTTGTTGAATTTTTGTCTGAATTAAACTTTGATTCAGTAGAAAAGACTTCTGTAGACTGTTTTATAGAATATTCAGTGGTTTAAATTCGAATCAGATGTAGGAAAACCCATAAAATCACTGCTTCCATAATTATCCCTCTTTGGGAATAGAAGGATCATTCAACACAAGTATTCATTTCGTAATCACAATCCATCATGTTTAAATCAAATTCATCAAAAATTCTTTTTTTTCTAACTTTTGAGAATATCACAGAAGACTTATTAACTTCATCACAATTTGGTTCTTCATATTATCGGCCACTAGAAATGGTGAGTTTGGTCAAACTAATATCGCTCAACTTGCATCCATTTCAAATCCGAATACTGCACGCATTTCTTTAAGGGAGTTCCCAAAAAAATTTTTCACCACTGAATTTCTGATGTTGAAACAACTAAAAAAATAAATCAATTTATTATCCTTTACTGTTGGAACACTAATTCTCTTTTATAGTTTTTCGTAAAATGAATTTTGTCTAAGATTTACTTCATTTTGAATTCGTTTACTTTGTTTTAAATCGATTTCCCATCAATAAACAAGAAAAATTTATAATTTTTAGATAAATCATTATATTTTCTTCACCGATGTCTTTGAAAATTTAAGAAATTAACGTGTTACTTTATAATGACATCAATCTTAACCGTGCATACACAATGCAGATTTATTAATCTGCAGAACTATGGAATAATAGTGGAGACATAACCATTCTTCAACAGGCTGAGTATGAGAGAGAGAGAAATAAATATTGTGAACCTAAATGAGCAGATAGTTACACTTACAGAAAAATGAGTCTTAATGTTTATACACTTTGGTGCGAAAATAAGGGTGACTAAATATGGTAGTCAGTTTACATTATACTCATTTTAACTGAAAGTAAATATAAATGAGGTATTTACACATAATGAAATGTTGGCAGTGTATAGATTTCTGGTATCTGATGAGATCATGAATTCGAATAAGCGTTTTAAACTGAAATTGTGATTATAAATTCGTTCTTAAAAAGATGCAAAGTTACAAAAAATGTACTACCACAGAGCTACAAGTTTTGTGGGGAATATGTTGGATCAGGCCAGTATCGGTCACTAGAACCTTGATCAGTATCACTGTCTTCTTGTCGGCCATTTGGGTTATTCTGATTTGATCCTAAGGGTTCTGTCCAACTGGAAGTTTCATCTACAGCATCTTCACCTGCTTGTTCCGGCAAACTGGAATCAGCAACGCTTCTGTGAATTTGTAATTGTCTGAGATAATAACGCCGTTGACGAGCATTACGTCGAAGCCAAAGTTGGCGGTTTAGAAATGGTAAACTATTTTCCGATTCTTCATCGACTGCTGTCAAGATATAAGATGCTTCATTTGGATTTAATTGGTCTGAATTGCTATTTTCTGGAGTAGGGATGGCATCGGGCCATTGAGGCCACACATAGCCTGCAGCAGCCTCAAATGATGTATTAACTGGAATACCGTTTCTCATTTCAAGTCCTATTCTCTGTGTATTCAAAGTAGGATCATCTACTGATTGTTGTACCGAGTTTCTTGGTTCCGTCGGAATTGACGAACCTGTTGATAAGAAATTTCGATTATGTTGGTTAGGTAAGTTGACTGTCATACTACTTCTGCTTTCACTACTTGTGTAACCGAAATTTGACAACATTAAATGACTTAATGAACTATCTTGGTCACTAGACAATAAGGGCTGTCCACTACTTGCCCACGAATCAGTTGAAAACAAACCAACATTAAACTGTTCATTATTTCGGTTATTTTTCGGTGTATTGCTATTTATCTTAAAATTATGGTCACTATTCCCTGTTCCATTCGCTCCATCAACTTTAATTAATGTAGGATGACTGTGTGTGGCAAATGATGAATTACCCCAACGTTCACCTATTCCAGAGTTTATACTTAAGGATGCCGACATTGTATAATCAGTGCGAGCTCCGACACTGCGTCGTTTTTGTCGCGAATATTTCCCTGTACGATTGACTTGCAAGACTGCTGGAGGCAATAATAAACTAGTACGTGTACGTCTGCCAACATCAAAGCGCCGATTTGTTAGCCCACTACTTGAACTTGAGTTTTGTAGAGGTGAACAGGAATTTCCACTTTTCATTGACTGAAATGAAGGAACAGTTTGGTCTGATTGCCGAAAACGTTCAGCAGACAATCGAGCAGTCGGGTAAATTGTAGCACGACTTCTTGAATCTCCAGTACTACCGTAAACTTCAGTATTTGAACTGCTTTCATTCTAAAGTGTCAAGTGCAGAAAAAAAGTTTGGATATCGTTGATTTCTTTAAGTAAACAATTAACATGTGGATAATTTTTGATAATGTTAAATATCAATTACCTAAAATGAAAATGTACCTATTACCTGATTAGGATTCATAAAATCTTATATTTGTTAACACTGATGAATATAACATACTGAGATCTGAGTTACTTGTTCAACAGTAAACGTAATAGCTACTGACATTAAGATAAGCGTTAAACAGTCTCTTTACTTAAAAACAAAACACTAAGTTTGGATATAGATGGAAGTACAATGACTTAGTGTACTTTATGGTATGCAAATTTGTTTCTTTGTAGCATTTTAGATCATGTTCATTGAACAGTATTTTTTGAGACTTCTTATTTTTCGATCATTATTTATGTACTAAAATACCTCGTAAAAGTAAGTTGTACCGAAAAAAAGTGAAATGGAATGAGTTTATCTAGACAAGTACCGAATAAACTCCACAATAGAATTTTCATATAATCAAAACTCGCCAAGTCATTTGGATTATACTGAGCTTAAGAAGCTAAACTACACCCAATAATTACTTCCCTAATCGTTTTTAAAGGAAGTTAGGACACTAAAAACCAAATTAACAAGTAAATTATCAACCATTGTGAAGTCATGGATTCGAGTAATTTAGTACATGAAGCTCAATATGTTACCCATAGTTAAGTGGGATCTTTGGCAAGCTCATCTGTTAATTATCTCATGAACCAGGAACATTTGACCTGTTTCAATACATGCTCGTAAGTGCTTTACAGAGTTCAACTGATGTTTTAGATAATTGAGAATAACCCATCTACACTTCATTAAAGCATTGATAATAAAAAGCCTAAACTTCAACTGTGTTATGGATATAAACAAGCCCAATCTTTTCTGTTTTGTGAAAATTAATAGTTCAGTTAGCATTCACTTTTTCACAAACTGGCTATCAATGAAGATTAGAAGGAAAATTTATGGGACTCAGCGTCGCAAACGTACAGAGGTTTATATTTTATAAGCTAGAGGTTTAATGGTAGCCCTAGAAGGATTGCAAGTTCACGAATTGTTCCTATTACTGGTGTATCTTTTGGCTTTCGCAGTATAACAAAAATAAAACTAACAGTTGAGGTAAATGGCCATTTGTTTTAGCAAAGCGATAGAAAAGAATCACTGGTGTTCATGATTCACGCTGAGTTTTTAGATATTATCCAAAAATACTTGTTGACCGACTGAGGAAATTCGGCATTTCTAGTTCATATACGGTAATTCACCTTAGAAAAATTTTTACTGTTAACTATGCATTGTATATCTTGAAAATAAAGTTTGTGTGGTGCACTGACCGTCTTTGTCTGTTTGAAACTATAGTACAGTTGGCCTGAATTCCCTGACATTGAATGAGAAAGATATTTTATTTGACAGAATTTTGATCTTACAAAAATTATTGTATCTCAATAATAATAATAATAATAATAATAATAATAATAATAATAATAATAATAAATGTAACACGACTAACTTAAAAAAAATGTAAAAATCCCATTCCAGTCTTATTTTTGTGCTATACTTTATTATTTAATTGGACAGCTATGAATGGTGAGAGGTAATTAAAACAACTTTAGAACAACATATATAAGCGAACAATATTGTTTTCGATTAGATCGTCATCAGGCTTTACTCTAATATACATGAATATTTATATGAAAATGTTAAACCAACCAAGGCAGTTTGAGTGATAATCACAATGAAATGAAAAAGATTACGTAACTACGTCTAATAGGCAAAAGTTCAAGTGGATAGTAGGAAAACAGGTGTACTGATAGTAGTAAGAAAATTTATAAAATATGATAACTAAAGTAGGTCAAGGGTGGATGAATAGAATTCAAATTATCATCAAAAACACCAAAAACATTACGTAATAAGCAAATGTGTAAAAATAAAATAAAATAAAAAATAAAAAAATATATAATGTCCATCGTTAGTTACGTCATATCCGGCCACGGAAGAGATAGGGGTGTCACAAATTTCTTCTGAACACATAAATTAGGGTTGAATGTACGTATTCCTATGGCTTCTGCAATGTGTAGGAGACGGGATCGAACTCCGTTGGGAAATGATGGAGGTATACGATAGATCACCCGAAAAGATCTAGATTTATCTACAATGTGACCACTGTCTACCAGGTGTGCTAAGATAGAACTGGGTATTGTTTTTGACTGACCCTTCGTAAATCATGCTGGGAGATGTTCACTCATTCGTTGTGTAAGTTGCCTGGAAGTACGCCCGATATAGCTATCTCCACAGGAGCAGCTGAATTTGTAAATGCACATAGAGGAGGCCAGCTCAGGTAACTTATCCTTCGTTTGAGTAGACATCGCTGGTCGACTGGAGAAAGCCAATGCAAGTTTGGCAGCGTTGAATGTTCTGTTGATTACTCTTATTAATCTGTCCTGCAGAGTATCGCAGGCCACATCTCCGTTGAATTGTAGCTTCATAAATAAAGGCTTCTTTTGGGCGGTCGAAACCACCGACTTCTTTTTTACGGCAAACATATACTTCTTTATAAATGCGCTGGGAAAACCAATCTCGGTTAGTGAGCCGTTGATGAATTCCAGCTCCTGACTTAAAGTATCCATTGAACATATCATATTTGCTCTGTAAGTGAGACATCTAACCAAATTTCTTTTGTAGCGGATAGGTGTATAACTACAAAAGAGAGTGTGTTGGCAAGCACTGGGATTTTTTCGATACACGCTTCTACTTAGTGAACCATCATTTCGCCTACTTAGTGTCATGTCAAGGAAAGACAGTTTTTTATCATATTCTTCTTCACCAGTGAACGTGATTGCCGGGTGTACACCGTTGAATTGTTCTAAGAGTTTTTTTTCTGGTGTCCTGATATACAATGATGAATGTGTCATCGACATAACGGCAATATAGATCAAGTTTCTGAATAACTTTGTTGAGTGGTCCATTTTCTAGCTTTGCTAGAAAGAGATCAGCTAGAATTGGGCCTAGAGGTGAGCCCATGGCTATACCGTCTATCTGTCTATAATAATTGTTGTTGAATACGAAATGGACATTCATCGTACATCTTAGGAGTAATTCCTTAAGGCAATCTTCGGGCAAGCCAATGTTGATTTGTTTTTCCTTAATTTGCTCGCATATGAATTCAATAGTCTCGAGGAGTGGTACGTTAGTGAACAAAGAAACCACAACCAGTGAGAATATATTTTTCTTGCTAACGTTCATACTTTCTACTTTAGAAGTGAACTCAAAAACGTCTTTTACACTTCTTCGCACAACTGATTTATGTAAAGGCTCTAAAATTCGTACTAACCACTTCGCAATTTTGTAGTAAGGAGAATTGTACATATCAAGGACCGGGCGCAGAGGAAGAGCCGATTTGTGGACTTTAGGCAAACCATATAGTCGTGGTGTATATGATCCAGTCGGTTTAATCGAGTCGTGAATTACTCCCTTTTTCCTTAGTTTTTTAAGCGAATTCGTCAGTTGTTTTTCCACTTTTTTATTGTTGCCGTTATTACTGGTGACTTTCTGAAATTTGCTAGGATCATCTAGCATTCCTTCCATTTTTGCAATGTAATCAGATTTATTCATAAGAACTATACCTCCCCCCTTGTCTGGTTTGCTCATGATCAAAGTATCATCTTTTTTGAGTTTTGTTAGAGCCTCATGGTGCAGTTTAGTAAAAAGGCGATTAGTAGAACGCTTACTGTTTTTATATTGCTGGCAGCTATCGACTAAAGTTGTCTTAAATCTGGCGACATCCTCCACTGAGGTGGGGAACAGGTCGGTTGTTTGTGAAAACAAATTTTCAAAATGCAGATCGGTGTCTAGGTGGTTGATTTTCTGACCATTATCACAAAATTTTGGCTCCAGGGACAAAGCCTCTAACTGTATTACATCAAGTTCAATGTCTGAAAAGTTATCTATATCTGTCTGTTGTGAACACATCGACGCATCCCGGCATGTTGAGTAACAGGCGCAAACATAGTGAATCATTCACTTATATGGACTTATCTGAACCAAAATATGACTGAAAATGATGGATACGCCGACTCTGAAAAACGGATGCATAATGCCGCACTTATTTTTAACAGAGATTTAACACATGCCGATTAGTTTGTTAGAGCGTAATGAAATAGACTTAAGAGTAAACTGTTGTTTTACCTCGAACTTATCTGATTATGATTTGGAATTATCGGTGTAGAGTTATTGAATCACATTAGTAAAATCAAGTTGATGTTTAAAAGCAGTAAGAAAATATGTTTTACTTTTTAGGAAGAGCCCTGAAAGGTTGGTAATGAAGTTAGGAATAAAATACAACATCAAATATAATATCTTACCCTAGAGTGAAGATAAAGATGTGGTTGACGTGCAAAATCCTTAAACATGTTATATAGTTCCACAAAATTCGGTCGAGCATCAGGATTTTCATTCCAACCTATCAGACGATAAAATTTAGGAACACATATTAAATTACATAGTGAGATGAAAAAGTGGACAGTGTTTTCTACTTCAATGTTATTTTTACCCGTTAAAGAACTCATAAGTAGTTGAATTATCTAAAATGCTCATAGAAATTTGCTTACCCAACACTAATACAATGAATGTACTGATCCTTCTGGATATATTGAAAGTAAGCTTTTAGATGTTTTAGTAATCACAGTTCTACATAATTAGACTAGAATAAATTTATAATTGAGAATATAAAATTGTTAATCTTAAATATTCCAATGTAGCTAATTTCTTGAAATATTGAACAACATGATTTTCATTAATTAACCTCATTAAGTAAAATTTCTATTCATAAATTCCAGGTATGATTTTCGCATAATTTCAATGATTTGTTTGACTGGCTCTCAGATTTATTTTTTAACGGAATTATTGATCAATATTACTTGACTGTCTTTAAAGATTTAGTTTTGAATAATAAGTTTTATTGTAATGACATTTTAATTGAACTTACAATTCAACATAAGTTGATACAGTTCAAGCGTGCATATATCAGGTTGTGGAAGACGTCCACCGGCTAAAACATGATCTTTTACATTAGCTGTTTCGATGCGATCAAATGGTTTGTCCCCGAATGTGAATATTTCCCAAATGGTGACACCTGTGAATGTGATACAAAATTTACACCTTAAATTTCCAAAATGTTTATGTTTACAAAGTTATGTAAGTGATACTTGATAAGGATCAAATTTTAAGTCTTGAAGACCCAGTGTTAATTCATAGTTTGAAATTATTTCAGACTCATTACTGAAACATAAAAACCTAACTCATTTTCGTTCTTAAGGTCAAAGTACACTAGTTGAAAAATGTTCCATTTAAGAATGTTTATGTACAATTTCGAAGCCATAAGTAAATAGTATAACTTTACGTGAAAATTAACTTGATTTCCTATAAATTAGTAAAAAATTATTCAATATATCTGATAAAAACTTATTCGAATCTAATTATTTTACTTAATAATGGCTACTAATGAATTTCAAGACGTGAATTTTGTATCATTTAGGACTTATTGTTCAGTTACGCCCACATTTTAACATGTGTTTGAGGTGAGAATTAATTTCAACCTATGGTTCACTACACTCCATGGTGTTATGTATTAGTCTAGTAAGCAATAAATATTTTGTACATTGTGTTTAGGTTACTATAACCGGTTTATAACTCTCCTGAGAGCAAAGTGATCAATGTTTCCTACGGAAAAACACGAATAAATGTCTTTCACTAGTCCCAGTTTTCCTATAGTCTCGTAAGGTAGATATCTTGATAAGCCATAAAAGTAAGTATTAACGTTAAGTTCATTGAATTAAATCGTCTCAGACATGTATTTATTCATAGACAGTGCGTGCGTATAAAACAGTTACTAGATGAATGATAGATTAGTGTGACAATTTTCATAATAAATATACTGATTTAAAATTAAGAAATGTCAAGAAAATAATCAATAATTTTTTTTACTGGGGGGGGGGGGAAAGATTCGTTTCTTAATAAGCCTGAAATTTCATGTTTATTCATTTCAATATGTTTGTTACGTGAGAAATGTGAAGTGCTTTTTTTGATGAAGATTTATCTCAGATAAATTGATGAATTTAATCTGAGTGTCTTACTTACCGTACGCCCAAACATCAGTTTTGAATGAATAAATACGATGAGTTAGCGTTTCACAAGCTAACCAACGAATAGGAACGCGTCCAGAACAAACAATTACTTCGTTTCGTTTAGCTTCTTCTTCACTTTCCAGCATTTTCGCCAAACCAAAATCAGTAATTTGTAAATGTTCTGGTGATGTCACTAAAACATTTCGAGTAGCCAGATCACTAAAATCCATAAAATTAGATCAAAAGCTACTTAGTTCATATGCATGTAATTGAAGCTATATATTCTTTAACTTATTGAATAGGCATTCAAATTTACGAGGACCTATATATGGACGCGGATATTTTCTATTTGAATAATTAATACTATGTTGAACTCTGACAGTCAAAATATGCATTGGATTAGCTAAGACTTATTCGTTAGTTTACGTATCACGGTAGTATTTTAGTGGAGATGATGGAGTTCATTTGGTGATAATATGAGTAAAATAAATCGTGGAATAAATGAATTTGCCGAATGACTAGAAATTATCAAATATGAGAGACTAAAGGCTAAATGCACAAGTGCGACACTGTACAAGTATATTAGTGAAGATGATTATGAGAATATTATTGAAGCTGATTATATCATAGGATAAACAAAATGAGTAGATACCAATAGAATGTCATTAATCCAATGGAGGGAACTCGGGTCAAGTGAAAGAAAGTAATTTCACAAACTGCCCTTGTGTGACTGTGGACTTTTTATGGTCATCATTACTAAGGAGAAAATGAGAGGTATGTATAAGCTGTCCGTAGATCCTGTTAGGCTTTATAAATCATCTCAAACTATGTGCCTGATACTACCTGGACACGGTCAATAAACTGTTATAAAAGTGAAGATTTATGCTGTAGCTTTGTTTGATTGGTTCAAACAAAGAGATGCTTTCTTGTTCACAAGATGTTCATCGATAAACGACTGAAATACTTAGCTTCACATGAGTAGGTGAATTTACACAGAAATGGTCAAGCGAGGTGCCTTGTCACTTTAGCTTTCCGTAGTGATTTGGTCAAGCGATTCCCTAGAATTTCATTCATGATTTTCACTCCTAAATTTCCGACCAAAATGTGTATTCTTCTTTTACAGGTCCGTGATTTTTGAGGGACCTGTGCTATACTTCATGCCAAATATAACACTGAAGGAAAGCTATGATAGATTAGATTAGCTTTAAGAGATCCAAGTGACTCTTCCATGCTACCTTAAAGCGAACTTACTGTGTGAGGTGGGATAATCGATCAAACCTCGTATCTTGTTCGTACAAACAAAGTAGAGGGAAATCCTAGTTACTAGGATGTTTCTATATCGAAGTATATGAAAGAACATTTATTCATCAGAATCCCAATTTATATCAGCTATTGTTCTATTCATTATTACTGGAAATCAGTAGAGTAGACAGTGTTAATAGCTTTGGAAGATAACTGAAAACTTCAAACTGAAACTGCACACATTCAATGTAACCGAGTTATTATGGTAAAGAAAGTGCTCGACATATATTTTATGCTATGTTAAAATTTTTGTTCATAGACTAGAAAGAAATCTCAAATGATTATTTCACAATAGTCTCAAAATGAAACTGCTTAACAAGTGACATGTTATAATAAAAAATAGAATTACTCACCGATGGATTATTCCCCGCGATTGTAAGTATGCCATTCCATCAGCAATTTGAGATGCCCAATCTAGAAGAACTAAAGAGCTAATATTTGGTGCACGCAGTCGAAGATAACGATCTAAACTTCCGTTTACTACGTATGCTGAAACTAAGCATTTTCTTGATTGAGATAAACATATCCCGAGAAGTGGGAGACAGTGATAATGCGAGACAGACGCCATAACCTGAAATACGGAAGAGAATAATTAACAATGGTTTCTTTTTTATTCTCTAGAAGGAAAATTGGATGCAATACTTTAATGTGCATATAAGGTGCACTTTGAAATAGCTCACTATATATTTTGTAGCTGTGGTTGACGACTATGTTCAGTTGTTCAAACCTTATGGTTTTACAAAGTACTTCGTATTAGGTATTAAGTATACTTAATTTTAGATAAGATGATCAGATAGTTTGTGAAAACTACAGTGGGCATAGTTAACAGGTATATGTAAGTATGAGCATAGAAATTTTCATGGACTGGCGTTTAACATAAGTAATCCGCGAACTACATTATCTGGAATTCTTAATTTAGGATAAAAATGTCATTTAGCACTGTTAAACAGTTTGGTGACTCAGGGAGTTCTTCATTACGATTCCAAGGATTTTTTAGTTTTTCTGTTTCATTCATATTGATCAAACTTAATTGGTTCTGTGTAAGTTTGGTTAATTATCTCGTTTGAAGTTATTATCTATGGTAAGTAATTTATGTATTTTAAGTTGCTTATTTACGAACAAGGTTTTTCTGTATTCCGTCAAGAGCCACATGTTATGTATCGAGACTAGAAATACTACTCGATCGCCCAAAGCAATTAGTTTAGAACAGAGCTTGAACACGAGGCGCATTAGTTAGAATATTAGTGTATTAAACATAAAGTCACCTCTCTATATATAGTAATTTATCAAATATTGAAAACATCAAGTTATTATCATACATTTCGATGGGGTAATGAGAAGATGTGGTTTGTGCTATAAGTTCCGAACAATCTGATCACATATATATTTGCCAGGAAATTACACGGGGTTCTTATTATGTTAACTGGTAAAATAATAGAAACACTTGAGTTATCAGCATCTAAAAATCTTAGAATTACCTTTGCTTCATCCAGTAGTGCTTGCAGATCACTTGACCCACGAACTTCATTCAAAATCTTAACAGCAACACATAGTAGTTTGTATTCCTTTTTAGATTTTTCTGTCGATGCTTTAGACGCAGTAGTAATGCTGTTACTAGTTTGACTAGTATCTTCATCGGTATTATTGTTCTTAGAGTTAGTAACTGATGGTTGCTCTGTAGTTGATGTGTGCACTTCATCCGCTTGAACATTACTGGAACCTACCTGGCTTGTAGACACCATGTTCATTTCATTCATTGTAGTAGATGTCAACAATGATCGACAGTTTTGTAAATTAACTTTGAACATTAACTCCTCTTCGTTATTCGCTGTAATCACATGATTCAGATTTGGTAGATTTGGATAATCACTTTGGCAAACTTTCCAAATTCCTTGATACACTGCTCCAAATGCACCTGTGCCTAAGGGACCAGATTTTTCATTTAAGCACAAGTCATCTAAGTTGATCATAACTAATCTGCCTAAATTTGGTGCTTTTTGTCCGTTCACAATCTAATTCGTATGAAAGAAAGGACCAATTATCAAGTAATAAACTATGGTCAAATACATATCAAGGGATCGACCTAGATTTTTTAGAACGATAAAAACTCACTGCTGCTATTTTAAAAAACAATAGGAACCATGTACAATAAACTAAATCAGTGTAAGCTAACAAAAATTTATTAGACATAATAAACACTCATCATATAAATTTGAGTTAATTTAGATCGTTAGATTATTTCACTGAAGAAGAGACTTAGAGTAAGTCATGAACGTTAGAAATTCAATTTTCTATTTCTCAGGATATTACAAACACATTAGTGTTTCATCATTATGAATAATTCACTAATTATTAGAATTTTTCGGGGTTATCAAGCTGAGCTGTTCTTAAGTAACTTTCGAACTTCTATTTTATTTGTGACAGTCTGAGTGCATTGCCTATATAACTAAAATAAACGATTCTAAAATATAAGACTGTCATTTAGTAAACAAGTGCAGGTTTTGACTTTGACTTTAAACAACAAGTTTTGTTTGAGAGATAACATTACTGTCAACCGCTAAAAAACGAAGTAAGTTACCAAGGTTTCAAGAATGATCCACTGTTGTTAAAGGTCAAGTCATAAGCCATTTAGATGCGGCTACTAATAGCAGATTGTGGCTAGTTGTTTTTACTCAATGTAAAATGGCAATAAAAGCTTGTACTTTTGTTTTCTACTAAGTTGTGTAGCTCTCTCCCTCTCTCTCTCTGAAGGTAACAATGTCTTGTAAACATATAATATAAATATATAGTATGTCTAACCTGGATAGCGAGATAGTGACTTAGGCGTTATCGTTAATGATAATAACTTTCAACATGAAGCGAAATCGTCAAAAACTAGTGACTACCCCACTACTGTTCCATAAAATCATGGGTCAACTTAGCGGTAGAGTCGCAGCAATAGAAGAAAGAACTAGACCAGGCATATATCGCAGTGAGCACGATACCATTCACTTACCAAGTTAAAATTTATTGGCCCACATTTTCAACGCAAAAAATTGCTTTGATATTTTAACAAAATGATGCAATTAATGAAGTTAGTAGACAACGTACCTGATTAGGATAACGATAGGAGCCTTTTACACTAGATCTCCTTAATAAACTTTCTTCTGTATCTGGATGTTGCAGTGAATTAATTTCAATACCATTTTCATCATTTCTGTTATTGTAATAATAATTTGTAGTAGATAAATTTATAATCGGATTACCTTTCTTATATTTATAAGTGTTTATATTAGAAATAAAGCGCTGAGAGATGAAGGATATTGGACAAAACAACAGTTTCAACAGTAATAGAGGATTATGTTCATATTTTTTCATGTATTGTTGATTTGAACGATAACGATAGCAAATAAAGACTAGTACAGCGAATATGATCAATATAATACAAAGCGGTATCATAACTAATATAACTGGATCACTGTTTAATTTACGATGCATAATACTATTGTTAACGGATGAAAAATAAGATGAAGACTTTCTCAGTCCAATGATTCCTGCAGATGCTTCTTGTTCCGATTGTTGATGGTTATTTAACAAGGCATAATTATCAAAGTGTTGAAATGGATATACGCTATCTTGCATTATTAGTTCATAATCATTACTACTTAAAGATGCACTATGATGACAGATTGTTTCACCTTCCATTTCAGGTATATTAACAATATGATGCAATAAATCAGTTGGACAGTGAGATAAGCAAATAAATTTTCCACGGTATAAATGTAGATTTAAAGTGTTCACTTGAATCTGGAAAATAAATATATGTTTAAATATAGAGAAAGATATTATTTATCACTCTCCTGACAGACATCATCAACATAGAGCTCAAAATAGATGTACATTAGCCCAAGCAACCATTATAGATGATTATTTAAATAAAGATACATTAATTATCTGAGTTTCCACAAAATCTCATAAGATTTCAATGAAACTTTCACTGATTTGTTAAGTTTTCTATCTGTCGATTTACATGCAATAAAAACGACTACTAATCAATGTTTCATTTATTTTCACTTCTTTTATAAGTATCAGAATTAAGGAAGAAATTGCTAACAAACCGACTCTCGGTTAAAGTTCAAGAGGGAAAGAGAAAACGAAGGATACGTTCTCTGATTTCTTGCCATTTTACATCAGTCACCTGAATTGATTACACTTGATAGCTTCAAGCAGATAATCAGAATATGTAAAATATGATGAGTGCAGCTCGCTAAATCAGTTATTTCGTGGATGAACTATGAAAATTTATTTTATGACATGCATGTATAATATTAGTTAATAGAAGATAAATAATATTTTACTAATCACTCTTAAGTGATTGAAAACAGAACGAAACCAATAAAATTATCAATCTGCACTGACTGAGTTGAATATAGGAATAAAACGTTATTACATCTTAATTTACGTAACCCGCGAGATTCATTTTTTTATTTTTAAAAATTTGTATTTTTTAATAGTTGAAAAGCAAAAACCTGGATTCGTTTGAGGGTCAGTACGATTTGATTTATTGATGTCGGGAGTTCAGAGAGTAATTTCTAGCTGATGTTCTAAGTAATATACAGAGGTCAGGGATATTAATTCAAAATCGCCGAAACGATAGTACGTGGTGGCTCTTAACCAAGCACATTCTTACAGGTAAAGTCATTTTGCATTTGTAATTGAGGAGTGTATAAATCATTACCCAGTAACACTTTCTTCTCCGTAAACTTTTGGCTTCGTCTATGGTATTTCATGAATATTGTCTTATTTTCCTCATTGTTTCAGTATGTGTCACGACAAAGCAACTACAATCCTAAAACTCCGACATTGAAGAGAAACTAATTTTGAAGTTTGCAATTAGTAAAAATTAATGCACAAAAATATAGAATATTGGATACCGTACTGCCTATGTAGTCACAAACAAGTTTATTGTAGGAATCGTGACAACGCTGAACGTACCTGCGAGTCCTAGTAGTTTTGGTTGGTTGATCATCGATGAGGTTTGCAACCAAAGATTAAAATCACTCAACAACTTGCACACTTGTGATTAAAATGAGATGTTACCCTGAATATTAATGATCGAACACGGGATGCAGTAGTTATTATAAAAATCAGTAATTACTAGCAACATACTATCTAAATAACTGTCGATTTATTTTCATTAAGCTAACAACGAGTCTTAATCGACTGTTTTCACTAGCCGTTATATGTAATTGTGGAGACTGAATAATTTACAGTGGGGTGTATATTTCTTGTTATATATGATACGTTCACTTATTTTATCTGATTGTTTCTATGAACTATCAGTGATTCAGCCTTGTTGAACCGGCAAAATAAAGCTCAACCATGTTGTTGATAGTGATCAATAAGTAAGGTAATGTGGGATGATTTCAGAGGAGCTGAAATTCTGTGAGCTGGATGCTTTATTAATAGAGCTTTCGCTGTTATCATAAACATAAGCCGAACAGCTCGATTATATCTGAATTTTAGGTTGATAGTGTTGTCCAGAGGGACGATGAAAACCACCAGATTAAGCAGTCCAACTCAGAGAATCGAGCTACACCACATATAAACCCCACTTTTATACCGCTATCAACAAATATATGGAAATTATCAGACTAATTACTTTATTGTTGTACATATTTCTTAACCGGTAATTGAGAGCTATCCCTGTCAAGCTTACCTGAATCTCATTAAAAAAACAGTAACATTATTTTTCTAATTGTTTAAACACTATTTTCATTTAATTTTGCTATTGATCTGTTTATGACCTGATCATATGTATCATTCATTCTTATGACTACAGAGAACTAAACTGAACCACCAGATAATATGGTTTACTTTCTTTTGTTACGATTAAAATTTACGGACTGACGTCATTTAGTAGAGAAGGGATGAGAAGTTTGAAGTCAATCGTCACGAAATGATTTAATAAACTTTCTGAATAATATTTTTACTGAAGTTGTATTTGACATGATTTGAACTTATTTAGAGCATCTTAACTGAATGACCATGATTATCGCAGTAGACCTAAATACCTGAATCGTGAATTTTTATGAAATTAGCTACAATCAGCCTGAGTGGTATCAAAGAGCAAAAATGAGCAGAAATCTACCTAGAAATGACCTAAATCTAAAGCGCCATCAACTTGAAATAGAAATTACTAGCGAATTCAACAGTCGACCAGTATTAAAGATAAAACATAGAAAAGTTGATAATTAGATTGATTTTTAATACTTAACCATCAAATAGCAAACAAAGAATGAACTTGATGTAAGTCAATGGGTTTCTTGTACACTAGTGGAATTATATTCTGTCAACAAAGATATCATTAAGAATCTTTGGCGAAAACCTAGTTTGATAGAGTTAGAAAGATTTCAAGTTATTTGAAGAAAATTAAAAAGTAGTTGCCATGTTTGTTGATACAGTTTCTTACTGAAAGTCAAAGTAAACGAGTCTACACTGATATGATATGATCAAAAGACAAAACTACATTTTCGACTTTTAATTCAATATGCTAAAAGTAATATTTGTTTAATGTTAAGTGGGATATTTTATTCGGAACCAATTGTTCTTAGTTATGGCTCTTGTGTTTGGTCAGTAAGAATAACCTATTTTTCTGTATGTAGTATATATTATTTGAGTTTACAGTATTGATAATTTTGTTATTCGAAGAATTGGTCCAAATAAAATGAGCACTTTACAATTATTTATTATTCTTATTTCGCGGTTCATGCTTATTTCGCCTTTAGAAATTGATCGCTCGTTTAGACATTTACGAATGAATAGTCTTATCACGACAAAACTCAGTCATGCTGAGGAAACGTTACCTCAAAAAATTAGTTCAGGTGAAAAGTTTTAGAAAATATTAAAATATAAAAAAATTATTTAAGCAGTTAAACTTACTGATACTTCATCTCCTGAAAATCGATTCAGTCCGTAAACTTTGGTAAGATTATCAGATATAAATCGGATAGGTACTTTGACGTTCAAACAATGATTGCACTGATCTGGTCCAGGACCCCAGCATCCTGCATGACATTGTTCATGACAGGCTAAACACTGTCTATCTAAATGTCGCACATAAATACCATTATATTTCAAATTAGTGTCTAAATTGAGGCGTTTTTCTGAAGAATTTCCGGATACATTACCATTGGTGTTAATCCACATAACGTAGGTTTGTTCTTTATGAATAAGAGGAAAAAATTATTTATAAACTTTAAAGTTAAAATATTATTTCTGAAAAGTTTGTAAAATAGGTTAGTGAATGCAATAGCAACAAACTGAATGCATATTTAAGCAGGACTTTTTTCCACATCCGAACAAACGATTACATAATAGTTGGGCTCTCTGAAGCAACTGAATTTACGTTTGTTTGGCAAAATTAACGGGCTACATAAAACATGCTGGTTTTAAAACCTACAAACCAAGTGGGCTACAGGGGTAGGAAAACTATGAGTTAGCAGCCAACCTACTCGGAATATTTTTGTCGTAAAATCAAAAATGCTATCAGTGTTCAGAAGCGTTTTAGTGAGAATAGGAACACAATCCACTAGGCTTTTGCTTTGCAATATTAGTCCACCTATTGTGGCTTTTGGTGAAGTTTCGTTCTCTGAGCTGGATGGTTTCGTTGAGTATTATTTTTATTGTTCTGCTGAACGACATCACTACCGAAATTTTATCCTGAATATGTTTTTAAGAAGAACAATACAAATGCACAGCCAAATCATGCAAATCCATTGAAATCATACACTTGAACTATAAATCTTTTTCACTCGATGTAATATTAAAAATATGAGGGAAACATTTACACGACTTACCTACAGGACAATGTTCTACGCAAGCGTCTCTCAACCAAAATCCATTGCACTTCAAGCATCCTAAACGTTGTTCATTCGCTCTTAGGAGGCTGTATGCTGTGCACACAGGGCACCTTGGATGACATGATCGGCATACTGCAGCAACACTGGTGAATATTTCAGTATACTTTGCAAACAAAGTGTTTGGCTGAACTACTTCCGTTGTCAAATAAGTCCCTGGTGGACAATCACCTCTGATACACAGCAAGCTAACTGTTGTAGGCGAGGATGACATATCTAAGCAAGAAAAATGAAATATATTAAAATGCTGCAAAGATTAAAAACAACTGCCTTCTATATCTGTTTTAGATCCTTTAATGAGACAGAAAAACTTTTCAGCAGAATAAATAGGTTTATATTTGTATAACCAGCTATTATTTTAGAATCTATGTTCGTTGCATGTAGTTGACATGTTCCTGAATTTGTCGTAATTGGCAAATTCCTTACTTAAATATTAAAATTAGAAATTTTTCCAGTGGTTTAGCATTTAGTATGATAGGTCATTTGCCATTGTTTTAAATAGAAAGACATAACTTATGATTTGATTCTGGTTGGAATTTATGTGATAATAGATGCATCAATCGGCAGTGAAATCGGTAGGCTAGCAGAAATGTAACTGATATTGTATCTACAGTCGTTAATTCAGCATCGTCTTTTATTCTCTCAAACGGTTATCACAGTTTGAATTTATAAAATGAAACCCGTGCAAAAATTGTTGGAAAAACCGATCAGTTAACAGATAAATATAATTTTATTTGAAGTGCATTGCTTGCAAATATTAAGCGACAAAACTGGTATGAATTAAACTAACCTGATGCTTCCGTATTCATTTTGTTAAATGGCATTTGTACAACAAATTTCTCGCATTTATTACACCCTCCTTTCCCTGGATGTCGACCAGGACCTGTGCATACCGGTTGCTTTGTTAACTGACGCTGATGACAATGTGTCTGGCATGGCTCACAAATTCTTCTGTCCATATTTAGATAAGTGTTTGGTTGACATTCTGACACGCACTGACCTTCTGACTGCAGATATTTTTATGAAAAATAGGAGTGTATTAAAAAGGGGTAACACTGATGGTGCTTATAATAAAATCTATATTAAATTCGTCTCAACTTATACATGATTTTAATGATGATGAGAGTACAATGATAATGACTTGCATAAATTCAGTGTCTCAAAAACTTAAAAAACCAAGTATCCAATGTTGTTTCATTTGAATAAATTATTTACTTTACTTATGTCAACTTAATGAATAAACTGATAATTTTTGAAGTATGGCTATACCTAACTACCTCCATTCCACATCTACGTTCATTCAATAGGGAAAAGGTTCGTTCCCCAAAAGTTAAGCAGCTGAGAAACAATAGAACTAATATTTTGTATTAGTAATGTTGACATACTTACGAGTTAATAACTGAGAGTTGGAGAAATTCATAGTACTGGTAACCGTCATGCTTAACTTACCCAAGCTGTTTTACATGATCCAATACACTCATGAGCGCCAGGTCCTGTGCAAGATTTTCCACACTCTGGATGACATGGAACACAAATATCGTCAGTTTCTGCTGTACCGTAATTTAGGTGAAAATTTTCAACCAGAGAATTACCATAATAGTCATTCTTCTTTTCAGAAATAAGAAGTTGCTCTTCCCATTGTTCAGACATATATCCTGGTAAGTCATTACAAGATAGAACGCATGTGTATAGTCCGGCTCTACGGTATGAACAACGGACACACTGGTCCGGTCCTGGTCCCCAGCATCCATATTCTTTGTTACATGCAGGATGGCACACGTAGTTTAGAGATTCTATAATACCAATGAATATAGTGTAACAATTAATAATTAAGCCACATTTCTGGCTCATAATACAAGAGCAGAAACACTGTAGGAATAGCAATTTTAGTTTAAAAAAGTGATTCTACCGTGAAAAAAAAGAAATTTAACAATTTTCGTCGGCGATTAGAAATATGAGTCCACGTATACTGCGAGTTACCTTCATTGCAATAAGAATAGACATTAGGACATAAATGTTAGTCATTCATTAATACGTTTATTACCAGGTTAATGTTTAGAACTCAATCCAATTGTTTTTCATGTCCGAATTAGCTTTTGTATTTAACGCTGAGTGTGACTCAGCTTAGTTAAAACTAAGCTGTAACGTTTAAAATATTTTTATCAACTATCTTATAATTATTTCGCTATATCAAACTCGCAAAAAATAAAATCTGATCAACACATCTCAACTAATTGAGTGAAACTTTATTTGATTTCAATTAACACTTATTTATAACGATAAATTTGCGGATGCTCATTTACCTTGAGAGATTTTAATATATTTCTACAGTATAATACAGAACAGAGTTAATGTATAAAATTCGAACATTTTTCGACAATCAACAATACCGAAATTCGATCCGAAGTATTAAATCGATAACTGACTAAAAGCAATGGTTGATTCGATAAGTTAATATTCTGATTGATAAGATTTATAGTCTTCATTGTTGTAAGTTCAGTAAAAAAAAGTTTGTGATGTAACTGATCACCTACCAAATTATTAGAAAAATGACTGGTAACTGCTTTTCAATCCCTGTACTATAAAACGCCTTTCGTTTCACACCAACAGCCCCTTTTTGAATATGTAGAGAGATTTCAAAAAATTTTCAATAATGTTGAAACTTTGTTCTTTAAAGTTAATGAAACATTTTACTTACGAGATAATAGATTGCCATTCATTAATTTATAGGCTATGATATAATGTGTAAATAGTTAGAACCAAATGTCTCAGTGATGAAGAATTCGTTTGAGCATAGGGTTACAAGGGGCATAAGAAATTTTAGTCGCCTGTAACGCTTTGGATCCTTCATGTTGACTAGAGTTGCTTAACATAAAAAACTGCATGATTTCAGATCGTAAACGAAAAAAATTGTTTGGACATTTCATAACTGCAATCTTCAAACTAAGAAAGCACAGATTTCATATGTGAGAGGAGTTGGCATTAGGCAATATTCTCTGCTTATTTCACAATTCTCGTAACTTGAAGCAAACAGTAAGTTTTAATCAGCCATATCAAATTTAAGAAATGTAAAATAATTTATAAATTTAACTAATAATAATTATAAGGACAGATGAATGTGAGTTATAATATATACTTTTTAAAATGATCTTACCACAGTAGTTGTCACTGGGACCATCTATAACAGTAATTTTCAACGAATCTGTTTGATTTAGTTCGCTAAAGATACTTGTGTGAGCTAAAACAAGAGCAAAGTAGAAATATGGACCTTCAGATGAGCTCCGTAAAATTATAATACATGTAGTCTACGAATCAAGGCCAAGAATTTAAAGTGACAAGTAAAGGTGTTTGTTTTTTAAATAGCAGTTTTAGACAATTTTTTCAACTTGTTTCGTTTCCATAAGAATTTTGGAATCCTTTGATGAATATAAATATTATTCATATAAACCATTAATGGAGAGGTTTCTTCAGGTTTTATAATAAAAAAAGAAAACTGAGACAAAAATTCAGTTTTCAACTGTCTGTTCTTTTCCAAGATAAATAGAAAAGAAGTTTGAGATGGACAGCGTTTGTGAGTTCCTTGAAAATTCAGCCTATATTTTCAAAAACTCTGAAAATAAAGGAACATCCGAAAATGCAAAACTATTCATAAATAGAAGGCGGGATTGGAGTTTTAAAAATGTGAACGTTAAGTAAAAAGTTTATCATTATATCCTGGATGCATTAAACTTGCCAATCTCATAAATCCTATTTACATGTGCGACTCTCAGAAAAGATAAACAAACTTTCAAGATACACAAATAACACAGACTTTATATTGGAGTTGCAAGGTCTTCATTTAGAAGAGTTATGACGCCTATTGTTGATAGCCTTCAGAAGGCGCGAAGCCGATGACCCTTCGGACATCCAGAGCAACAATATTTGGAGGTGGACATCTTGCTTTTGCTGCTCTTTACCTTCACCCAATGCTCTGGCCCGTTTCGGTATTCCTTCGATCCCACGAAATCACCAGCGAATTCACTTATATTATCTGGACTATTCCATCTTCTCTCTTACGATACAAGACTTAAGATAACTCTTGGGACCTGAACATAATTGGTTTGTAGACCTGTTCATTGTCTTTCGACATGAACATCTACAAATATAGTTAGTTTCTGTGGAACTCCGTCTAGCTGTGAATTATTATTAGATTATTATTATTATTTATCAGATTAGTTTCAGTCATCTAAGCCTACTACTCGTCGTTGTCCACATTAATAGGTTAAAGTGAAAACCTGACAGTAGGAGACCAAGAGAACCATTTAGGTTGCCGAAGAAATGAAAAAAATACCATTTAGCAGTGCTTGGAATAAATGAAACTCATTTGAAACTAGTTGGAAAGATAAAATCACCTTCAGGAGAGATGGTATTGTACTCCGGTCATGAAGAAGAAAATACCCGGCTCACTCACGTATTTCCACCGACTCTGTCCAGGGATAAACAAAACGCACTTATAGAATAGGAATCTTATGTACCAACGATCACCTAAGCATCCTCCAAAATTAAGAAAGAGAGGATTAAAATGAATGTCATGCAGTCATATGTGCTTACGATCAATTACAACGAAGACGATAAAAATTATTTTATAAAAGGTTGTAGTCGATCATTGAGAAACGCTCAACAAAGTCTTTGACTACTCTGATAGAAGACCTAAATGCCAAGGTTGGAATGGATAACTCCGAGTACGAAGACAAGCGAAGTGGAGCATATGAGCTAAAAAATGTAAATATGAGGAAGATCAAGCATTGATAGCATGAAAATGTTCAAGAGAAGGAAACATGAGACAACTATACGGTAGAACGAAGAAGCTCACTGAAGAGTAAAGTAAATTAAAACGACCAACGAAAAACAAGGAGGACAAAGCAATCACCGACATTGAAGAACTCTTGAATAGACTAGTCCATTGAACCCACCCAACATCGAAGCAGCATTTACATATCTCCCAATTGGTGTTAACCCATTGGCAACTATTGAAATCAGCATGGCCATCAGACAAATCAAGGGCATCAAAGCAGCAGAACCAGACAACATACCAGCTGAAGCATTGAAAGTAGACATGGCAATACCTGCAAAGGTGATCCATTCTCTAGTCAGTAAGACTAAGGAGCACAGACAAGTACCAACAGACTAGGAAGAATGAGACACCTCACCAAGATACCGAACAAAGGAGATTTTATCAAATGTGAGAACTACAGAGGCATCACTCTCGATACCAGGAAAAATCATCATCATACAGAGTTATTATGATAGATTAATCAGTAAAATCGTGCATGGAAAACACCTCAAAACCTCATTCCTAGAGAAGGCTGTTGTAAGACAAGGTTGCTTATCCTCACCTTTTCTCTTTTTTTCTAGTGCATAACTGCATAATGAAGACGTCAGCATCCTGGGGGAAGGAAAAGGATACAGTGGACGATTACAATGCAGCTAGATGATTTTGACTTCGCAGAATATCAAGCTTTTCCATCTAACACAGCAACGAATGAAGATGAAGACGATCAGTATAGCAGAGCATCCGCAGCAGTAGGTTCAACACACTCAAGTGACAAAACAAGTTTATTCGATACAACACAACATGCACCAACCAAACCACACTTGACGGAGCAGCTTTTGGAGACGTGGGAACCTTCACATTATCTGGTCAGCGACATTGACAGACGAAATAGATCTAACGATGATGTAAAGACACGTAATAGTAAAACATAGGCAGCATTTCCACAATTGAAGAGTATACGGAACTCAAAACGACTTTCAATCAACATGAAAGTCACAATTTGCAATACAAACGTCAAAACCGCTCTATTGTATGCAGATGAAACTTGGATAAATACAGAAGCCATTATTCAAAAGATATAGATGCTTATTAATAGTTGTCTATCCAAGAGAATGCGAATCCGTTGACTAGAAAGTGTCATAAATAACAGGTATGAAAAGAATGGATAGCAGTTGTTTAGTACTGGGAGATAATAACCAGGAAAGAGAAGACTGAAGAATGCTTTGCGGTGGAATATGCTCCACGATGGGTAACAGGCGTAAGTGAGTTAAGTAGTAAGGAATATCTGAAAACGTTTAGTTAAGTATAAGAGGTTTGTGAATCCACCTTTTTTTCCAGGTGAGTTTGTTTCAACAATCGATATTAAAAACCATTTCAGTAAATTTTTACTTCGTATCGCTTTTTTGGATAATGGTAAAAATTACCGACTAATTCTTTAAGAAAAGTTATCACTTGTATTTGGTCTTTGTAAAAATAACCCATTACTAACGATTTTAATGATTGAACGACAGATTATATTGTGCATGTAAGTGAGCTCATTTGTGATTAACATGAAATCCAAAAACATGCGTTCGAAATTTACCTGAATTCGTCCAATGTAGTGATGATAAAAAACATAAGTTAGGATTTTTATGAAATATAATTTTGCCATGTGGAACCTGTCGAAGGCTTCTTAATCCAGGGAAATACGCCTTACTATTCATAATCATTATACTCACTCGTGCAGAAGGTACTGAAACATAAATAAAGAGGATAGAAGGAAACGAGTTCGTGAATCCATAAAAGTAGCTCATAAAACCGATAAAAGAAATTTTAAAGGACTTGTTTAGTGTGTGCTAGAAGTTTTTACACTGACCATACTATTCACACTACTTCAACTAATATCTGGATAACCAAACTCGATGAATATAAAAGGGAACTTATGAACATATAGGTGTTAAATCAAGTATACATCTATTGGCTTGAAAAAATTAAGGGTTTAGATAACTTATATTCGTTACTACTAGGAAATTTTCTTTTTTTTAATGAGTGGTAAAACACGTAGTATTACTACTACTTTAACAAAGCTATTAGTATTAAAAATCAAAACATCAGTATGAAAAATGTATTCAGCTTGGAAAATTTAAATTTCTAATGTTGAGTAGATACTACGTTTTTAGTATAAAGTAGTATAACTCGGCAAAATTAATTTACTTTCCTGTCTAATTGAGATGCTTCATAAGAATACAGAAAACCAGTGGAATTCACATATTTTTTCAAATATTGTTATTTGGATAATGTGTTTCTGAAATAAACCGATCACTACGTGAAGTGTAAGATACAACTTGTAGTTTTTCTGTGATAAACTGTTATGTTACAGACTTTAATTTTAAAACTCATAGTCCTGAATGGTATGGATGACTGATAATTATAATAATGACAATCAAAGGAATAACAATCATACACTGGTTCACGAAACATGAAAGCCTAATAGAATGACTGGTCTATAACATGGAGATCTGTTCACAGTTTTTGACCCATCAGAAAATCTCTTTACCAAGCTTCCAAAAGTGACCCTGAGTTATGTGTGCTTCCGTAAGAAGGCATTGTTAGGTGACTTCGTCAGTCGTCCATTTCTCCATGCCTACTCAGTTTACAGTTTTAAAGTATGCAGGAATCTTCCTGTTTGCGATTTTAACTGTGATAGATTTGCGTTGCCCAAAGAGCCACGAGGCAAGCCCTAACTTAGAATCCTTAAGGCTAAAAGAAAAGAGGCAGACCTAAGAACATATTGCACTGGGAATTGGAGGCAGACATCGAAAGAATTAGTAACAACTGTGAATGAGTGGAAAGGAGAACCCTGTAAAGAGTTGGCTGTAGAAACATGATCAGCGGCCTATACTTCAGGAGAGGTAACAGGCGTTGCAAGTGAGAAATACCTGAAAACGTAAGTACGGACATGGTATATGCTGAGAAACAGCAAAAAATCTTGGAACACGGATGCTCTGATTTGTGTAACCAAGCTCATACGTTACAGATTGATGCAAATTACAAGATGTTTTCTTTTGAAAACGGTATAGTTTTATCCCAAGGAATCTATGTTTCCCTTTAGTACAACATAAAACTTTCCTTTAATATACATAATTTGAGTTTAAACAAATTAATGAACTTACGGTAGCCACCGACTTTAACAAGATTCTCAAGAAAGCTGAAATTTCTCAGGCTATCACCGAAAAATTCCAAATCTAAATATATGTAACCAGTTATTTCTCGTAATGAATGTAAAGCCCATAATTGACGGTGATCTGTGATTGGGACATGATCAGTTAAAGCAGAACTATGAAAAGAATATTTAAAAAATCTAGGAATAATATAATGGTTGATTGGATAAAGAAAGAACAAATATCATAGCAGTATAACAAGAATTCATCTATATTTCATGGATTCTCGTCAGCCGTTAACAACCTATAACCATAGTGTTATTCAGTAAAACGAAACGAGTGTACAGATCTTGATTTATTGGGATGCGAATTTTCGTAAACTTAAAAAATAATACATGCTCTAGTGTAACAACTTAGAAAGAAACAGAAATCAAAGGGATTGAAACACCATATTTATTGTATAATAAATTCTAGAGAAAAAGAAACTTTTAATAAATGTTTGTAACTTAATCATTTGCGATGCTTTATTTTATTTCAAGTTCATCACCTGCTTCAAGAAATTTATCGTGAACGTGTGTAGATTTTCCCAAATGTTTTAGTAAGGTTAAAAGTTCTTAGTGCACTCGGAAGTCCCAAGTTGTAGTTTACAAACTTTGATCAAGCATATACTCAAATCCTAAGCGATCCCAAATATTTACAGACTAAAGAAAGAAGTTTGATCGGTACCTTGAGTAAATCTATGAGTTTGGGCAAAGTGGTTTATCTTAGTTTATTCAAATCCAGAACATAACATAAGCACAAGCCTTTTGAAAAAAAATATATAAAGCATTCGTTCACTGAGGGAGAATCCAGTCTGAGAATTGATTGTATTTCATCACTATCACGATTATAATTCTATACAAACGCACATTAATTATTTTTGTTTCAAAATAAGTAAGAAATCTCATTTGAGCATACATTACTGACTAATTCATAGTACTGCTTGGAGGTTACTAAACAAAAGACGCAATAAGATGATTAGAGTGAATCAATGTTCACAATAATCTAGACTATCACTCATCTAGATCAGGGTTAATAACTTATAATGGTCTATATGAGTATTAACAGTTCTGCTTATTTTAAATTAAGGGCATACGTAGAATAAAATGAAATCAATGCAAACAAACAAAACGAACCTTGAATCGAATGATTCATTGGTTAGGATCAAATTACCTTCCAATATAGTACAATTAACTAATTGATTTAAACTTCTCAGATCAAAATTACTCATTTTACGCCCATTTTTTGTTTCCTTATTAGTAATTTTACAGGCTTAATAAGAAAAATGAAAACGACAAGCTGATAAATAGATGATTGAATTTATGTAGAAATTATGAAATAATATTGAATACTTTTATCAGGTGAACTGTCGAACCATAACTATTTTACTTAAAGCTAAAAATTATTCATAAATGTTTATGAACTTCATGGGCTACAAAAAGAAAGCCTTGTTACGCAAAACTTAGATTATTTAACTGCTATTCTTCGAAGCATTCAAAATAGGTTTTAATAAAAGTGATCGCTTCTGGGCTCTCTGAGCTAAGATGATGTGTAGTAAATATAGCTTTAAGTTTGACTGTGATAATTTTCATTAGTCTTGTCAGTTTTCCAGTTTTGAAAGATCGACGTGTCAGAGTATCAAAGAGCATAGTATCTGAAAAGTACTTCGTTATACAGAACAACACACGCATACGTTTAAGGTATTTCATTATTTGATAAAATACTAGTCAAATGTAATTGAATGATATTCATTTGCCTTCATTTTAGCTATTCATTTTGATAATTTGAATTTATGGTTGTTCAAAAACGGATCTTGCATTTCCAGACAAGCGTTCAATCTACCTTGACTTCTTGAAAATCTCTGACTGGTGTAAAAACAAAAGCATTTAGTTCATATCACCGAAAAAATGCACGGTTAGCTTTCATCCTTTTAATATCGGTTGTCCACGGTTGAGCTTTTAATTGCCAAACCATTATTTTGTTTCAATGTATATTTCTTCACTATTCATGGTGTTTGCAAAATTATGTGATTTTTAGCTAAAGTGAACCTAGTACAAAGCATTAGTTAAAAAATGGACTGATATGAAATCTCATTCCTCTATTTGTAAAATTCATTTTTTATTTTCGGCCTCACATAAGCACAATCACAAAGTAATTCAAGTTTATTTACGATAAATTGATATCTGGGCTTTTATATATTGCATATGCAGTTTTAAGAATAGAACTAGTAAGTTTAAAGTATTTGGTTTGTTTTTAATTCACTTGATACGATTTCGTTATCATTTAAAATGTGCTTATTTTATGCTGATCATGGGGTCGCAAAAATGCACTGGGTGGTACACATACAGAATTGGTAACTGGTAAATTGAGATCCAGGCATTAAAATTTCAAGTCAGGATGCTTTTAACATGACAGGTTATAAACTGGTTACCGAGAAATATTTAGACAAGTGATCCAAATAGCTAAACGGAGAGTAAAGTTTGGTTGGTGAATTAAATAACTGCTATCAAATTAGAACAGAATTTTTCCATATTCGATAACACAGTGTGAATTTAGAGATGTTCAATGTGAATATATATCAGACGATGGCTTTTTATTGCTTATCAAAAAGAATCTACTAAAGTAGTGTAATATAAAGGGTGAATGTTGACGATGTACTACATATCTGGAAGTTAACATAACCTATTATGTCAATATAACTACGCTTCCAAGCCTATTTACTGGCAAGCAAGTGTTTCATTTAGGTTTTATTCTCCTCAAGTTTACTTGGGATCAGTTTAGTGTTCAGTAGATTTAACTTCTAACCAACATCATAGATAGCGATGGATTATAATTATTTGATCACTTACACGCTATCTGGGAAGAGTTATCATTCTATTTAATTTGTTAATTTTGATGTGAACTTCGGTATGGCTGTTAATCAGCTGCGGCCAAGTCGCCTAATATATTTTGGATACTTAGTTTTTCTAGAAGACGTTTGAGGAACGTTTTTAAATAATTTTTCAAATCCGTTTTTATAATACTGGATCTTCGATGGGTTTTAAGTGTGCTTCATATGTTACTTAAATTATATTTCAAATCATGCGTCACTCCAATCCCTTCAAAGTAGCAACAACTGGAGTAAATGATTGAGTGAGTATTGATTGTTATTTCAAAATCGGCTTCCACGATGGAACGACACTACTTAAAAAAACAATTACCAGAGAACACCAAACATGAAGCTTTCTAGTTTTCAATGCTTCACTTGCTAAAGTGAAGTTCTTTAGGCCAAGTAATTAGGCATTCTACTATTTTGTAGTTCTGTTATCATTAACTGGTCGTGATGTCAATTAATCCGCTACCAAATGCAAAATGAATAAATAAATAGTTTCAGCGATAAGTGGTGCCCACTGTGAGCAAATAAACATTCTGATTAAAGGTGGGTGGTAACAATTAATCGAATAAATACGCTTAATTTAGTATTCATTTATAATAATACGGCAAACACAATAAAATGAAAAAAAACTGACATTTTGGACATTTATCTTGACATGGAAGACATACACGTCCATCTGTACTCATACTACCTGTAGAGCAATGAGTCACACATACATCACCTTCAACCATGAATCCATCTGAAAACCAAAATCAATTAAACGGAAGGTAGTCTATTTTTTGAATGGAATATAGCGTCAAAATGGAAATAAAGCGAGAATTTCGAATGCGATTTTTGAATATCTGTTGTTTGATTTCGGATAGAAAATTAAGAATTTCTTTGGAAATAGACGTCAGTACAATAATCAAGATGATTCCACAATAGAGGACTAAAGTGTCGACCCATAATATCAACACTAACGCTAAGCTATCCGTAAGATATTTTCCCTTAAAGATTATACTGCCTGGTTTCCAAATATCACTATCTCACATGAGGAGGTCATGAAAACTGCATTATGAATATGGTTACGGGTAAAGTGGATCAAACCGCGAGAAGAAAGAATTATGCAGATAGAAAAACATTTCTGAACAGTGAAACTTAATTCATAGAAAACTGTTGTCATTGCTATTCGAATTTGTGCTCATTCTTGGAACAGTGTTCTTAGGTATGCAGTTCGTGAATACTAATTAAACAGTGAACAAACCTGATGAATAATTTGAGCTGTTCTACAGTGGACTGATTTCCAATTAAATTTGCCTAATACTTATTAATTTTCATGAGACGATTGAAAACAAGAATAAATATTAGCATCTTAAATTGAATAATTTGTTAATGTGGATATTGGGCTGTTCTACTTACGCACTGCCAGTGATAATTTATTAGGCGTTTCTGTTGAACAGCACTTTCTCTTAAGTACTGAGAACTTCTAATCTGATTAAACATCACCTTATAAAATGTCAGAAGCTGGGATGCGAAGGAGAACTGTATCATTCTGACGATCACTTTTAACAGTGCGCACTCGCAACGTCATAAGTAAATGGATATTGAATACCCAGAGTCATGATGAATAAAAAACCCTTAAATTTCGTGATTTCAGTCTCATGTTCTGTTTTGCGAACCATAACCATTCTCAATCTTTAATGAATTTTATTACTTAGTTTCTGTCATATCCATTCATTTTACTGATTGAGATTTTCCACTAGGACTTTGAGAAATATTTCATCAACTACAGTCTTTTGGGGTGGCCTTACAGTTTACAGTAAATTGGAGTAAACAATGAGCTGAGGCTGAATTTTGAGATTTCAATATTGGTTAGGACCTTAAAGACCATAAAGACCTGTGTATCTGAAAGATCGTTTAGATGGTCTACTAGTTAGTTATCTTACTGAATAACTACGATGCTAGCGTAATATTTCCATGAACGGTTATCTTAAACAATAATAACATCTGAAAGCATCTTTATAATATGGGCTTTATTTTCTTTTATTCAAGCAGTTCGTAATCTAGTTAAATCTTTAACAAAACGCGTACAAAATAGGTTTTCACAGTCGTTTTATTTATAAAGAAACTGCGAGCTGTGAGAGTGCATTTTGTTATTTGAATCACATCACTATATGACTTTAACATTGAAAAGATTTGTTTAATATGTGAGTGTTCCTAACGCAAGTTTTAGGATTTAGAAAAATTAATTACTTTAAGTAGTACTATTAAATGACAATTTTTGAAGATTTGCATTTCGTTTCCTTCATACAGTATCACTACGATTATACGCTCAGTATCCATGGGACTTCCAAAATATAAAAAGGATCCAATCTCACTTTCGTTGTTACCAGACATACAAATTTCAGGTTTGAAAATTATACAGGATTCAATATAAGGGCTATCTATTGTTTCAAAAATTTAGAAAATGTAGCATAGTATTAAAATAACAGTCACATTATGACTCAATCTTTATATAGATAAATTTTGACTTCTAACCTACCTGGACAAACCGACAGACATAGATTTCCTAGACGGTACTTGAACTCAGGATTCGAAATCAACTTGCCTCCATGAATCATTGTTCTAGGCGGACAGTGTGCAACACATGTGCCAGAATTTTGATACTCTTTACAACTCTGTGGTAAAATAGCATTTAGAACAAAAGCCAGTGATTTAGCTTGTGAGTTTACGTACCTTTATATAAAAATAATTACAGAGAAAAAGATTTGACTCTAAACTACCCGATGACAAGAAAGTCTAGAGAACTGTGTTATGAATGAATACTGAATTATACAATAAGTTTCTCAAATCCATATTAATATACCATACACAGTAGTTATTTTGTTTACTGTTTTTATAAACTACACACAACTTCAACTGATTCCTAGGTAATATTTTTTTTATTAAGGCACTTCGAATGGTTTGTCACATAAATAAACTGACTTGACCAACTTAATACAATCACTAAATGAAACGAATTACTCTATCAACTGTCAATTTACTAAAGTTCTTCTGCTAAGTTTTTTTAGTTCTTTATCGACTAAGTACTTAATCACTAGTCTAATGCTTCAGCAAAACATGATAAAATGTACAACTTGATTTACTCATCATTGTTTTTTCACAAAGTTTTGTCTCGTTGTCTTCTAAATTGTGAACTTCATGAACACTACAAAATGCCTAATAAAACAGTATGGAACTGAAAACATCCTAAATGAAAACACATGAATTCAACAAATGTGACTGATTAGTTTAGTGAACTTTCTATACTCTAATTCATTAAACTCTAACTGTTCGGCAGAACCTTATATTTCATAGTTCACAAACTGGATAATAGGTTCGGTTAAACGAACTGAAATTTACTCCACAATAGAAATTTATCTGTTACCATTAATTGTCATTTCCTAATCCTGCTTTAAGACCAACACATTCATTTGAATTCATTTAGATTTTGCTTAGACTAGCGAAAATAAAAAAATGGTTTGAATGTTCACATTCAATAAAACAGATAAAAGCTGTTGTAAATCTTAGGGATTACCGAGAGAAGAGGAAATATAATGTTTTTTTAATGATCAGTGCGTTAACTGAATACCGAATCACTACTCTGCTGCCTTACGGACGACTATTGAAAAGCTAGATTATTCTTAGCTTTATTTTTGACGACAAACATAATAAACGATATACTTTATCATAAAAACTGGCAAAAAAACACTTGCTTTTCAAGACCATTCTGTGTAAACAACCCAGAAGAAACTATTTTCGAAATTATTCATCTGCTTTGTAGCTACAGAAACCTATCAGTCTCAGAAGATTAAATTTAAGTTTATACATTGTGATCCTCAAGGATAACATTGTAAAACATAGTGAAATCGTTGGAGGTGCTTCAAAGATTTCAACTTTTTATGTATTCGTTTATTTTTTCAATGTACTTATAAACTACATTTACATTAGTTGTTTTCGGAAAATTGCTTAACAAGTGAGTAATTCATTAGGTCCTGTCTTCTGCACAAAAACTTGTGGTCATCTGTTGAAATTAATTAATCTCAAGTCTAACGCCTTAGGTTGGCTGTAAAATCTGTTGTCAACTGAAGGGTAGTTAACTGGTTGGCAGTTTATTATTTACTATTTAGTTCTGATGATATTAAACACTAGTGAACTGAAAAAGCATTTCAAAACAGTTTTGTCTAAAAATATGTAACGGAAATATGTAAAAGTGATAGTGTTTATTTAGTCTAGTAATTCAAAATGTAGCTTATCGTAAACATGTGTTGAGTGAATGATATAGGTTACTCAACATTCAGTGTGTTTTCATTATCTAGGTATGAATAATAAAGTCATTAAGAACTGTAAGCCATAGGGACGAGAAATATTTTCGTAAAAATAAAATGATATTTGCGAACTACCTCGGATCGAAGTAAAATTACAAATTTCAGATCAAGAATTGAATCATTCCACATCGCTTAAACTTTGTTAGTTTTGAGTTACGTTGTCATCTTTAACACACACGCGTAGATATCTCAACAACATATATCTTAATACAGACTGCTATAACGTTAGTTGGTGAGTGATTAAAAGGTATACTGCTGTATAATAAAATGCCACTTAATCATGAAAAAAATCGAAGTTAGTATAAGCAACCGAGTGTCGTAAGCACAAAAAGTGATTTTCACTAGTATAAGTTTTAATTGTTTCCGCGAGCAAATCTGAAATATTTCTGCCCACGACCACTGTAAAAAGGGTTGCATGTAAACTGTTGTGTCATTATTTCAATTAGGTATAAACTTCCATATTAATGAAAAAAATTAAAGATAATTAGATTTTATTCAGATAACAAAGTTTTCTAACATGAATTAAGTGTAACATCTTAATGCTACGAAATCAGGGTAATACACGTACCATACTTTATAAGCAATATTTATTGTTTCTCATTGTCACAGCTTATCATATTACTACTAAAAATAACCCTCTTGGGTAAACAGTTGTAATGGCGCAGACAATGAATACAATTTTCAAACAATGTTATATTCATAAATATACTAAAGCGTATTAACGTACCACACACTGTGAAGCTAAAGGTCCAGTACATCCTCCTAGACATTGTTCATGACAGCATGAATATGAATTTTTTATTCGTAAACACCGGTTACATAATAAATTTTGACATTTAGATTCTAAATAAAGAAACAGTTAATATGTAAGCACTTCGTTTTGAAAATCCATCATAATTTCACTTAAGTAAAGATAAAAAGAACACCAATCCTTAAAGTCTAGATCGTTTAATAATATTTGTTAAAACGATAGCTTTTTCGGACACAGTGTACTAAAAGCTAGTGAATTAACAATGTTTGTGATTTCCTGATGTCTAGCACATAGAAAAAGGACAAGTTTTAACATCATTTCTGCCTTTAAAGTACTTGGATTCAACCAATGTGCTGATACTCTTTCTAATAGATTATTATTTAAAAATTTGAAAAAAATTTGATCATTTTAAATAAATAGCATATTTAGATAAGTATTATCAACAAAACGATGTTCCTGTAAGAGAAAATACTCAACAACATTTTCGTACTAATTACCATGATTCTGTTAATATGACTTAAATTTTCACCACCTTTCACTATCGATAATGCCATCAACTCTCAAGCTAACTTTAATTAAAAATTCTGCAGAAAACTTTTAAATAAAAATTCCAATGATTGTATGGGAAATGGTCGATTTAGGCTATCTCATTGTTAAAAGTTTATCAAATCACATAGGCTAATCTTCCAGATTTATCTTAAAATGCCGATCCATTTCAACTAAGCAACTTCTTTGAAAATGTTAATCAAGGTTGCCAATTTTAAACAGATAATTTAGCAGTATCATATACAGAATTTTGTCAATTTAATTTTGAAATAACCAAGTAAAGCATAGAACCTTAAATAAAAAACTTACGATATTGACATTCTGACAGAGATGGGCCCCAACAATAGGTGTTGTTGTTGATTTTTGGGCAAAGTTTGGAGCAAGCTGTAAGTAGAAATAAGATAATGACTCTTTATGTTACACTAAGAAATACTATGTATCAAAAGAACTATATTAACTCAGTAGATACCGGAAAGAAATCTGGATGTAATTTCTCTAATAAACAGAAAATTTTATTTTGTCATTTAGTAATAAGAACAAACAGAGCATGGCTCTATACTAATATAAAAAGATTTCCAACAATATGATTTAATACTTATTGAGAAGAAGGATTATTAATAAACAAAATAATGATTTGAACAATTCAGTTAGACAGTTTCTGTGTTACATGATGTGCAAAAAAGAATTAATGAAATATTTTTTGATGAAAGATCGATGTTATGTGAGAAGAATCAAGAGACGACGGTTGAAAGTACAAAACATTACAAAAAGAAATTTAAAAAATTGTTTGAATATTTTGCAAGGATAAGGTCAATCAAAGTTCAACTTTATACTCATGTATCGATTATTTCACTCAAATGTTAAATAAGCATAATGGAAATGTGTTTTTCGGTTTATGCATAAACATATTTGTCAGACAAAAAGCAAAGGCAACAGTTTAATAACACACTAATGGCTTGTGAGGCTCATTTAAGAATCTCTAGATTTTGTTAAGGGTTAGTGTAACTTTACTGAAACACTCATGTAATGCGACATAATATCTCGTCTTCCTATTTAATCCATCAAAGTCAAAATCCTGTATATTAAGCTACTCAAGCAAACTCGTCGTTTCTATAGTCACGGTTTCAACAAGCTTTTATTGTGTTACCGTGATCGAATTCATTGTTTACTGATAACGAATACGAAATAAACTTTATACTGATATACAATCTAAAGTATGAACATACGATACCTAACGTCAAATTTTCAAAAAAAAGATCACATGTAAACACACGCTGGTTTATTTACAACAATTAGCTTTTCATTTCACGCTTGATTCCATAAAGAACTGCACTGAAATATATAGTCTTATGCAGAGACTAAATTAGAAATAGACTTCTGAAGGATTAAAAATCAATTTGTGTAATTAAATTTTCATAGCAATTAAAAGAAGTTTGAAAACAATAGGCAAAATTGCTTAAAAATTAGAAAAAATATGCCCTAATTAATTTCTATCAAATATATATATATATATATATATAACACTTATCCAACAACGTTCATGACTAATTAAAACAATATGATTTCGCCATAATGAGTAAACAGTAATAGTAAATGAATATCAGCTAATTAAATGATAAAACACTTGTGGAGAATATTGAGATGAATAATGTTCAGAACAGGCAGAACAGTATAAGAATAGTTATTCATCACATGATATGAGCCTATATAATTTTTCCATAGTCGACTTTCTATAGTGACTGTAATGCTAATCATTATCCCAAGCTTCTTTTCAATACAGTTTCGTTAGTCAAATTTTTTGAAGTAATCTATCATAATATTAATTTTCCTATCAAGTTGATATGCTATGACATGTGATGCTGAAATTCGATCACCGAAAGACGTTAACCTGCATTCATAGTAGCTATTAGTTGGAAATATCACTTGTTCTGTGGTCATTTGAACTTTGTGAATTTCCAATGGTGATTTAACTGTATACCTTATGGAAATTAGTTACAGCTGATTTAGTAGTACAAGTTTATTGTAGGGAATATTTAATTCTTATAAAATGTTTCCCTCGCATGTAAACATAAACAAGATGTTTGAAACACCTTCCAACTAGAGTCTGAACATGATTCTAGTTAGACATAAGGAAAATCTTAAAGTAAACGGCTAATTTTCAAGTCGATTTGTAGAAGTTTGTCATAAAGGACTCTATGGAACTATGTTCATCCGTTTGAATTAGCCGATTTGACATCGTGAGGTGCTATTGGTCAGATAGAATCATAAAATGTTTTAAACTGCTTTAGAAAAGTAATTACATTTACATAGATAGGGTTGTTCACTTTGCAAACTGAAATTCGACATCTTGGAATAACTGAATAAAAATGCCCTATTTTCTTTATGTTGTAGCGAATCCTAATAAAACGAGAGATGAAAAGTATGTTTGGAAAACAATCTTTTACATGCTTCTGGTAACTACCTTTTAAGTGTGATGGAACACTGAAGCATATGACAAGATATTTGTGAAGTCGTATTTCAAAATTTTCATTATTCTGTTTACAAGTTGATAAAGTGTCGAATAATTTTGACAAAAATAATATCAAAAGACTGATAAGTGTGATATGTTTAAAACGTGGCGATTACTTTGACATAGTCAAACGTCTAACAGTGGGAAAACAACAGATATTCATAATGTGAATCGTGTTTATGCACGTCATAATCAAACAATGTCCCTAGTTTCAAAGTTTTTTTATGACGTCGCAGTGAATAATCTAACTTTATTTAAATCTACGGTTTTATGTATCGTAACGTACAATTAGAAATCTCCAAATAATGTCTCTTGGTTATACATGCAGTCACTTAAGAGTTGTTCTTAAAGCCTAATCATTTCAAGATATCACAAATCTATACCGGCAGGATAAAACAAATTCTAAACTAATTTTAAAAGGCGGAAAATGTAATTAAATGGGATAACATTAAGCTTAGTGATAAACTGATAAAGTTTATTCCAATCATGGAAGCTTATTCATAAAATGTTTCAAACTGGTTGCATCTCAAAATGACAAATATTTTGCAGGTGCCAGAAGCTGATTTGAATACAGAAGAAATGATGCAATGATTTTTTGCATTTTATCAATTCTTACTAACTCTCATTTGATCATGTTTCAGGAAACGAATGACACAGTTCGTGTCCCATTACTCACATTTTGACTAGGATTCTAGTTCATAAGGAGATGAATATTCCACTAATTGAAAGAGTAATGAATTTAAACAAAACACTAAATAGCTATTTGACATACCCTCAGATGAATATTGATGTGCAGTTAATGATTAATTCCTAAAATAACATAACATAGAAACAGTTAAAGTTTCGGTCAGAAAAATCATACTAGTTGTATGGAAACCGAGAGTTTACAACTATAATGTACTTTGCTAAGATCTCTGTCCTAGGAAACTGAACGAATATTCGATGTTATCATACTTTGCTATTTTACAAACCAAGGACTAATCGAAACATCTTAAAAAATACAAATGCGCCAATATTAATACAACTGATTCGTAAAATTATTGTCCGAAACAGTTACACTAAACAATCAATAATTTTGATCAAAAAGAGCCTACGGATAATGAAGGTTGTTATACGCATTGAACAAAGTTTGTTTACTCAAATTAAATAATTAGTTCCCGTGTTTAAGCAAACCAAAGTCTCATGACCATGTTTGAGGAAAATGATCTAGTTCTAACGAATTTATATATATATATGCATAAAAATATATATATATTATGTTGAAGACCTATAAATCGTGAGAAGACTCTGTAGGAGTTAGTCGAATCCAGCTCAGAGGAATGTATACTTTCATTCAGTTATTTATCGACTTTATTGCATAAAATGATATAGTGAAAAACAAGCAGATATAAAACTTAATCAGCTTTACAGTGAGTTGACTCATTGAAAAGCTCTGAAGCCGAAGTTCACTATCGTGAAGGCAATAGGCGTTGAATACAAGATCTATAAATTTCGTCACAATGAAAATACGACAGTAACCCGGCATTTAAAGATTCATAAAGTTCGAAGGCAATTAATATTATAACTCCTAACCACCAAATGATGTTTGCAGAGAAAGACAGATTTCACATAAAAAACTCAGGCATTTAGTTATCTGAATATTTACAGTGCAAAAATACAATAAAAGAGAATCTAATCGGTAGGAAAAATTGACCAAAGTTTTTGCGATTTTCAGATAACGATAGTCGTGGCCTTTAATTGCTTGAGATTCCAATGAACAAACATTATTTCAAACTCATTTACAGTAATATTTGGTCAGTTTGGAGAATCATTAGCCACTGATTTACTAAATTATGTTTTTCGATTATTCTATCAAAACTTCAACTGAGTATAGATGTGATTAAATATTGATTTCAACCATGTTGACATAATTTTATTCTGTATATGTATATATATATATATATGTAGTGCGTCTGTGATTCGTTAAAAAGAAGAAATGGAAAGACGATTCAAAGAGTAGTATTTTGTGAGTGCTATCTATTAAACTGTCTGAAAAATAATGTGTCTGACTAAACTGTGGTTATTTTTTGGGTCAACGTTTTGCTATTAGGTAACATGAGATTGTTGTGTCTATGTGCGCACATGAAATTTGGTTCATTTACATGTCTTTGTGCTTTAGTTAACCTGTAAAACAGAATGTCCATGAATATAGCTAAACATAACAAACAAAATCAGTTGAATAGAAAAAAACCTAAAATGTAACAATGTACTCAAACAGTAAACAAGATAACACATGCATCAACCAGTTTGGTTTATAAAAAGGTGTGTATACGAAAATCCCTTCAACTTATATCTGCAAATATACACTTTCGGGAGTAATATAGATAAACTAGCAAATATTTATGTGACTCATTACCATCGATTTCATGAATAGGAAACTTCAAAAATTCGCTAGTGAATAGGGTTATCAGCTGAAATCTATTGGCTGATAAGATTTACAAATTAAATGTTAACTTTGGATTAGGACTGACCAGTCAAAGGATTAATGTATATCTACCAGTATTTTAGCCCACCATTGAATGACATGTCGACTTCGACGCGTAACCTAACAAGTTGATAATAATTGTTGTGTATTATCTTCCAATTTATAAATTTATATTTATACTTGATAGTTCTTTCAATTAGACAAAATAATTGCTAGTTGAAGGCATTGTAAACAACTAACTAAATATTCTAACAGCTAACTACAAGATAATAATACTATAGGGATGAATTTTATGTTTGAATTTCCCAAGATTACTTAAGGCAAGGTTTAAAAGGCGTAAAAAGGTTCTTCAGTTTCAACATTAGAAAAACCACTACTCAGCTCTCTGAGCTAAGATTATGTGTAGTAAATTAAAGAAACCACAGTGTAAATGGTCATCTAGATGACTAAATACCACTCTTACAAGTTCACTTTAGTGTAAGCAAATAAAGTCCTTCAACCTTGAACTTACGATATTGGTGTTGTTGGTAAGAAATAACCCTAATATCAAATAACTCGCCGCAATTGCATACAATGACTGCATTCTGATTTCATTCCTTTCTTAATTATTAGTCCATTTTCTGTCGAAACAGACTTTCGTACAGACTGATAGTCAATAACTTTATCTGAACAATCTTGTAATCCCTTGGAAGGGTTTGTCCATACCTGATTAGCTCATCTCTTATACTACAGTTTTGTCTGACTAGCTTTCTAGAGCATCATTTCTAATTGCTAGTTTTTCAGTCACGTAACTACCTATTTTTTTATTCATATCCATTGTTTACTAGCTAGTAGACCATACTTATTTTACAACATCCTTCATTATATAACTTAAGTACACTGAGTTTTTTTTTAATTTGTAGTTGTCTTCAGTGAAATTAAGCGTTTAGATTTTAAGAAACATCCAAAGTTAGCCAAATCGACTTCAGTTATTTTTCACTTTCTATCTCTTAGTCACAATAATTTCGAAGAATTTACAATTATGTTCAATAGTTAATTTTTACATACTTTTCTATTTATGATTGATGAAAATATAGAGATCAAAAACAGTAAAAAAAAATGATTGAAAAGTTAACATACTGAGTGGAAATACCAACATGCTAAACTCACAAATCACATGAAATTGAAACATGCGAATCTTGTAATTATAGTTACATTTAACTTTGTCAAAGTACTATGCTTTATACATTACTTTGTTTCTGAAATGGAAGTCAAAAAGATTTCAAAACACAGGGAGTTAGGCTGTAGATGACATAGTTCAATAAGGATTTGACTTATTCGTAAATAAACTGACTGGCTGTTTTCAAACTTTATATTTCATTTTATTTGCGATGAACTGTCTGTCGACTTAGAAACAGTGAACATGATGTAGAATATTAAAAAGGCAATGAGCGAATTACTAGACTTTCTTTTATGACACTGAAATTTTATTTTCTTTCTAGGTAACGATAGATGAAACATCTATTTTAATAACCAGATAAAAGTAAAACTTAATACTCTGACTTCAGTTGAAATGCAGACAGATTTAGTTCATAAATTGTCAGGCATAGATATTCTTGTGCATTGTACCTTAAAGGACTGAAGTTAAAAAGTCAGCAAGCTTTCACTAATAACTTATTTATATATGTCACCCAAAGAGATGTTGTCGACTTTACTTTCATCTAATTAATCGATGAAACGTTAAGTGAGAGGGTTGAAAAAGTCATTTGAATAAACAGCTATAATTTTCACTTCTGAGGTTCGAATGACTCATAACCAAACCTTAGCAACTAAGTATGCTCGGATTTGGTTATACTGTCACAACTAGGGGCTTTAATGAGAAAAAATATTAGTTCGTTACATTTTTATTGGAAACGAAACCGCTGTCCACGCTTTATTTTTAAATGACAACAACTTCTGACACACTTGCTGCCCATGTTCTACTTCTCAAATATTCTCTGAATTTTAAGACAGAAATGGAATTGTATTAGAATAGGGCAGATAATTTATCATTTAAGGAGTTACCGTATTCGTCTTGATCTTATTACAATAAACAAAAAACGCAACATATTCTACTGACAGTCAGTTAAGTAGTATTTCTCGAGATTCAGGAAACGATAATTTTATAAGCATTCATACTTGATATGTGATGGCAAGAGAATCTTCTTGAATATACTTCGTTAGCGACGTAACTGTTCTTAACAAATTGTTGGTTACTGTCGTTTATGATTACATACCTACTATTAAACCGGATGTTCTGCAGTGTTTCAAAGGACTAAACTATAAAAATACAAAATCAGGGATCGAGTATCCAGCTTAGTCAAACGACTGACTTCATCGTTTGGAAATCTTCTTAAGCTGTATTAATGAATAAAATTTTGTAGATATTCGTTATAATCAACCAACTAAACCTAGAATATATGTAACTCATAAGTTTGAAATATTTCCTTCAATCCACTAAAGAAAATTCGATCAACTTCATTTAAAAAAGAACATTAGTTTACGGTGTATATTTTATGTAAAAAATTTACGCAGCTCTAAAAATGGAGTGAATTAACACAGTAAGTGGATAGATGTAGGTTAATACTCTATATATATGAGAAGTTAGCGGGCCTTTAAACTGCCAAATGAAACGTTTTTGATAAACGTCTGAAGTTACTAATTAACGACACAAGTGAATTTTTTTGTCAAGCAAAAATAACGAACATTCAGGAATGCAGTGTTTCATGTGCTCTAAATCATGCATAGACGCACCGAGATCACAAGATAGCATTGTCAAGTTCTACTTCCGACTAATTCAAAGCGCACAATTGTAGTCCTATCTGAGATTTCACACAATATCTGTGTTTCAAAGCTAGGTAAGTTACTGGCGTACTGTTTGGTTAGAATCGAATAACGAATTTTTTCCAAAGGTGATCTATTCATTTACAAATGCGGACTGTTTTCGCGTATTACAAAGGATTCGCTGATTGAATTGATTAATGCCTGAAAATGTTAAATTCTGAAAAATGTGTTTGCATGTTTTGTAAAAACCCCGAAAGGGTGAATTCGAATGTTTTACATATTTTCGGTAGCTGTCATTTTTTACTTTGACATAAATTCTCAAAAAAAAGATTGAAAAAGTAGCTGAATTAACATTTTAATTTTAACCGAGTCAATAATCACTCTCATGGCTGAATAATGAGAATGGTTTTTAATTGGTAAATCTCATTTCTTGTAAACAAAAAGTGAGAACATTCTTATACATAGCGGAAATGCCACAGAAGTCAGAATCAAATTGTTTTTCAACTAAACATGAGGAATCTTAACCAATATCACTGTACAGTATGACTTAAAATTGTTAGCTAGAATAAAGTAGGATCCAGTTGTTACGCCTTTAATCACCATGTTTACTTTAGGTTTTCGGATTATCTATCTTCGACAACAATCTTATTCGTACCAAGCTGATAATGAATATAACAAAGTTTATTGATAATGACGACTAAACGAATAAGTTTCAGAACTATTACATGCCTTGGATTATATATGTATATATATAATATTTAGTCTTTTATTCTGTGTTTTTATTATCCAAATCTTGTTCATCACAAACACAAATGTCCACAATCCATATTGCTAAGAGAACATTTTTTCATGTTAATGGCACGTAGCTGAAATACATGTGAGCAATGAGTATTGCTAAGATGCTGTCAGTTATGTATCCTGAACTATTTAATATATATCTATGTACTATAAAAGTTCAAAAAGATGGAATTTGAAAAAGGGTAAACATTCAACAATGAAGATAATTTACAATGAATACTATAAACCTGAAGAGTATAACATAAAGTTAATTGTCTTACATGACTTTACACTAGCTGGTTCTGGTTCTGGTTCAATGTCGTATGGATTGTGTTCGTACAGATGTAGATCAACGGTGATATTTTTATCTCCATAACTGTTTGTTAGGATCAATTTATGACTGTAAACGTTCTGCTCTCCAACACTTTCAAATAATTCAGTCCAATGGATGTTATTCGGTAAATATTGAAGTCCAGGATTATCGTAGATATAAACACTACCACGAACTATAGCTGTATAAAATAATAACAAGATATTTATAAGGTGGAAATATTTGATATATTCTCTGGAAAATATAAAATCATTATGGAGTAAATGCACTTTGTCATTTCTAGCAAACAAATTTAATTTTTATAAGAGGTTTATCAAAGTCACATAATTCCTAATGTTTCAATTTAAATTTATATTCAAAACTAAATAAGTGTTTATTCAATATCTTCTAGTTTTAACAAGCAAAAATTCAACACAATGTTTCAGAAAAAATCTTAACTTTGCGAAAATTCATTCCATGGGTCGATTAACGTTAGGTTCTCATTCAATAAGAAAAAGTAGGTAGATAACAACATTTTAGTGTTTAATGGCAGAAACTAAAATTGAGACCTTAATTAGTTCATTAATAGTTCGTCAAAAAATATCCTCTTTGTCCTATGACAATCAACGCGAAACGATATTTCTCGAAATTATGTAAAATTTACAATCTAATAACAGTCAAAAGTATTAGCACTAGAATTCATTTGAAGTTCCGTTTAATCTTCTTTTTGAGATCAATATGTGTCATGGTGAAAGAGATAAACGTATGTTTAGCTAAAACAAAACTTATGTAAGTATGTTTAAAAGCTAACAAAAGTAAACTTTATATGACGTTATATAAGATTCTTGGAATTCCTGAGTATTACCAACGAAAACAAAATCTATTACAAAAAATAAATCTCTAATCAAAGTACAATTAAATGACAAATAAGTATAACTATGCTGTTAAGGTAAAAACATGGTAAAAACAAAATACGGGAAACACTATATTCACACTAGTTGTTCTCATCCATTATCTAAAAGTTAAAAAAACTCAACAACATATTCTACTAGCCGCTCTTTTGGTTGTAGCGCCCCTGATACATATCCTGACTCTCAAACAGACAGAAATAAAGTAATACCATATATTGTTATATAGTGATTCCATTTACAAAACTTCACATTTGCCTAGTGAGAAACGGAAAGTAAGAGAAGCGAAACCTAACATTAATCATGAAACAAAAACTTTAAAAACTATGAAGTAAGGCTCGAAAATATAAGTGTAAGACAATTTTGAAGTAAAGTCATTTTAAGTCACCGAAATTGTATCACAACCGCTGTGAATAAAATTAATTTCGGTTGCCTGAGAGTGTTTATCCTGGCAAACTTTTTCGAAGGCTTACCAACCTCACAGGTCTATACAACTTTTTAGTTTGGCCCCGTTTTGCCCTAACTACCAAAGAAAGTTGGAACGTAAGTGAAAATGTTCAACACATGTTCTAACTGTTATGTTCAGTGACGTTCGTCAATGCGTTCATGTAACTTACCGCCTTTACTAATGATTTAATACTAAAATCAACAGTGATCAGTAAGTGACTATCTTCGAAGTAAGTAATTCATGTACTAAATTCGAATTAACTCACTATTTCACCAAACAATATTTTGTGTATGAACTTTGATTCATTTAATTTTATTTGGTCACTACAATGGTTATCAGTGCCAACAGTTTGGGATTAACTCTGAACATATGAGCGAACCAACTATGAGCAAAGTGTATATCGCCTCTGGCGTCATTACTCTTTAAAGCACACTTTAACAAACATACTTATTTGATTCCAGTTTTGTTTGAAAATATCACCATTTACACTAATTTTTTTACAAGTTTCGATTATACATCCGTGGGACATTTCAGCTATCTGTTGTTGTTTTACTTATGTATAGAGAGCGAGTTTTCCTATCTTTTTGCAAATCGTTCTAAATAAATTATTTCCTTTTTCAGGAATTTTCGTAAAGGGATTGTAATATGCTTCTAATGACATAGATAATCAGTCATTTATATAACTGTGTACCTATCATTGAAATTTGATGTACAATCAACGCTCATTCTACTTGTCTATTAATAATAAGCTAGTTACTGAAAAAATACTTCTTTTACACAAATGTTTGATGCAGAATTACAAAATTAGTTATTTTTCTTTTTATTAATCTTGTAGAAAAATCATTTGTCAGACTCAAGAAAAGGTAGACCGAGTAAAAAATTTCAGATTTAGTTAAAATACCACAAACGGGCTTGGTCAAAAAGAACGAAAGATTCTTAATGAACAATGAAGGTCGTATGCGAAAGTAAAGTTACATTGACTTCTTGGAATTAGTATGAAAATCATTATCTCATATTTTTCAGAACACCAATAAAGACTGAAAATAACTTTAAGGATGGTTTTAGTAATAAATAACCACGTTGTTCTTTATGATAGATAACGTCAGTTTTTTTAAGAGATTGTGTATACTTTTTTAATGGTATTTTTCAAATATCACAATCGTTGTTTCATAACGTTATGAAAACACAGGAAAAAAACATGCCACATATTTTACACGAAACAATAAGAAGACTATATACAGAAGTCGAGCATCGTATAGTGACTTGATGTTGTGCCCAAACTGTGATTATTAGGTTTCAAAAAAACGTACTAAAGGTAAAGACACTTCTTTATTTACTGTTTTATAAAAGAGACCATGTCTAACGTGTACATCACAGTTCAAGACATTCAAAAATGTAGGCATTTAGCTAAAAAAAACTCTCTAGCCTGCCCGATTCCCAATTCAGCTACCATCCTTTATTTGTGTTTCGTGGACGCTTGATGTAAACAATTTCATTTTCAGCAAAATAATCATTTAATTTCACGACAAGTTATTCAACCTGTCGATTTTCCTCTAATCTTTAATCTGATAGTATTTCATCATTCAGTGGTTGTAAATTTTATTTTGATGCTGGGCAAACTTCATTTTACTATCATTCATGTTGCATAAAGCTTTCTCTTTGGTTTTCCGGTGATGTAACCCATGTTGTCTATTAATAAAATAAAAATTTTATTTGCCTTTTTAACTGCTACATTGTGAAACCAGGCCTTCTTCTTCTTCTCATGAACAATTGATATGGCACTAAATTCTGTTCAAAATTAATTCTTGAATTAAAGCTTATATTCTAAAATTTGCTGTAACCATAGAATTTGTTCGTTACTGTTTACCAGATTTCGTAACTTGTTCGCATGTATTGATTACTTTGTTTTTAAAGTGGTCTAGGTTTAAAGTGTAGTGTTTTTCTACTCAACCACACCAAACATAAACATTTTCTTAACGCCGAATAAGCAGTATTAAACAGCAATTGATACAGTAGCACTAGTTATTTGGTACAAACTACATTTTAACTATTGTAACCTTGTTATTGGTACATAAAAATAAGGCTTTGTATGATTGCGTTACGGTGGCTGGAAGAAATAAACTGCACTTTTTAACATCTGATAATTGTGACATACTTTCGTTCATTGATCATAGCATATATTAGGTTTGATCTAGGGTTTTTGAGGTAGTTTTTGTTGAAGGCTATTTGTGGTTTTTTTTAAGGTAAAACTTAAAATTGCTGGATTAATATTAATAGTTTCTGAATATATGAGAGCAATCCGACTGTAATAACTAGTTTTTACATAGGATTTGAAACCATATTTAGAGTTCACCAAAGGATTTGACATCAAGAGTTACTTTAGTTAATTACTCCGACAAGGATAATCTATTTGGATAATAGATCTCGAAGTAAAACACCTGTACAGTTGGATCTATACGGTGAAAAGCAATAATTTTGTTACAGGAGCAATATTGTTTCCTAGACGTAAGATCCATTTTAGAGCTGGCTGTTTACGTAAATAACAGAACAAAATTAATTAAATTTTGAATTCGATATTTTGTGAGGTTTTGAATTTAGATCAGTAACTAGATGGATTATTAGAAGAATATCTGATATTAATGGACTTGAAGTTAGAGCATAGTGATACCAATGTTCGTTTACACAAATAAAATGGTTATCCGATATCAAATGAACACGACTTAAACGGATGATATAGTTAAAGTAACGAAAATCTCGGAACTGCAAGATGTCCCTGTATAAAGTAAGAATAACCCACGGCAAACTATTCACAGAGTATAAACTTGAGGAACTGTAAGCGGTTATTAGCTCAATAGTATCATCGAAATTTCACTATAAACTCGTCACAGTTAAAAACAAAGTCAATTATAATTTACAAGTGCCATGAATCACAATGACATTTCTTTAAATTGCCTATTTCCTGATAATAGTATCCTACAAACAAGTATATATATATATAATCAATTTATAAAATTAAGTCCATCTTATTAAAATAATGTTCTGATTAATTAAGAATACATGCTGTGAACGATTAATTAAAACTTTAAACTGTACTGTCGAAAAATAGTAAATGTAACATACTAGCAGCTAATATTTACCAGGATATATATTGTTTGTATCATGAGTTTAACACATAGACAGGAATAGCTCGAAATGGGATTTTCAAAATAACTAGTTACGAACTGAAGAACAAAACTATGTTTACAGAAGCTAGATTTACTTTCACTCTAGTTAGGTTAGTTACTACCTCAAACAGAGAATCGAAAGACTTCTCGTTCAACAGATATAAATCGTTCAGTACAAGTAATCTTTTCCTTGACAACTTATTACAATTAACTTATTAAAATAAAATACAAAATAGAAAAGTACGATCTCTGATAAAACCTATGACTACCAATTACTACAGTTTGACAGTTTCGCTACACTGATGTGTTTAACCATAATTTAACACTTTCATTTCTAAACGTGTGTAGAAATTCACCGTTAAAGTTATATATATCACGTTATAATGACTAAAGTGAAATAAATTTGGTAATTTTTAAGTTCGTGATTATGATTTCATTTCACAAACCTTTACCTAATATATATCTGCGATGTATTCAAATATTCGGATACTTGAAGACAGTGTAAACCGCTCAGCTATTAACGTCATGTTTATATCGATGCTTCCACATTGCTTAATCACCCTGTGCCTCTAATGCTAATGATGTGAGTACGTGAAATGTTATTCCTTATCAGCTGGGACCTGGTTATAAACTACATGTTGGAGCTTTTATTATTCAAACCTTGTGTCAAATAGGACATCAGGCTTCCTTAGCTAGGGCTTTAAAATCTCGGCTTCGAAACGCGGATACAGGATCCAAGTAGTGCTATTCATTTAACCTCACCTTGTCAAGATGAAGAACTATGGCAGTTTACGCTCCATGTATTTGAAAGCCCTACTGCTGTCTCCTATGGCCTCGCTGGTGAAGGTACGGCATTTAGTTCCAGAACAGAACTAACTACCACCAGTCAATAGTCGCTAATGTGTTGTCCGACTAAACGGTACAGTAAGAAATCGGAAAGACAGGGGAACTGGCGATTGCCTGTTAGTTGTCTCCGACCACGCTCCCACAGTTCGCGGCTCGGATGAGGCGACAGATGAATTTCGCATCAAGCATTCCAACTTCCTTCAAAAAGCTAAGCACTGTTATGTATTAATAGCGGCGGGGGACTTCAGTACTCAGTTAGGAAGATTGGACGAAACTGAAAGACGTCTGGATAGATCTTATGATCCCATGGCTCATCAACTGTCTGCCAAAGCTATGCTCAGAAAAATCGTCTATTTCTGGCAACTACTAAGTTTTATTGAAAGGAAAAACATCTTTGGACACGGCAACCCCAAAAATCGACTCAACACTTGAACTTACTAGACCTCATCGCTACTAGCCACTAATGGAGAGGCTGCCGCTCGTTCTAGAACACATGTTTAGGTTCAGGTAATGTTCTACTATGAACAAGTATTTATCTGAGGCTTTTGAGAGTAACTAGAAACAGCAGTGATATCTGCTAGCACGCCAAAGCATAAGGTTAGAGAGAAACAGTGAGTTTCAGTAGCATCTACTAAACTGATATACGCCCGGAAACTAATCCCGTCTGGCTTTGAACATGATGAGGAGCGGAGGCAACTTAAGAGGAGGCTGATAAGAAGCCTACCCAATGATCGCGAACAATTGGTTCTAAATACCAAAATATCTGTTTAGAGATTTCGGGAATACTTAATTACTCAAATTCTATTTTGTAATTTCACTGTTAAATACTACTAAATAAAATTCGATTCCAATATTTTATTGCTGTTTGAAAATATTCCTTCACAAATTTTGTGAAATCTAGACATATATATATATATACACTTGACTTAATAGTGCAGATGAGTCAATGACCTTCTCACTGTTTGTTTGTCTAAGTAACTGTAGATGTGGCTAAACCTAAAAAATCAGTGAGTATGACTGTTTACAATACTAGAAAAGCACGTTTTTACATGTCAAATTACTGTTTATAAATATAATTTATTTTGCGATTACTGGAAAGAAAAATTTATTTCACATCAATTAGCAGTTGACATTCAAGTTTATTGTGCTGCGTGTATATTAATATACAATATATATAATGGACAAATTTATATCTTCACAGTTTGCTTACATGCCTCATGAAGATGGTGATTATTGGAAAATTCCAACTAGTGTTTAGCTAGTTATCATGACAGGATGTTTGTTCATCAAACTCGCTGATTCAACACAAATTATTTCCTGATGATTTCGCTCTCATTTCGACATAGAAAATGCTTGATAGATACTGCTAATAATGTTTACTTATTTTGGTTGGCGTAAAATTATCCTTAAATCAATATATCGCTTTTCAGGATAATATTACTATCCTAATGTAAATTTATAGATTCATCTAATCATTATCAAGGAAAAATTCATTGCGAACCAACATCTAGTAAATAGTCTTTTACAAACCAGAAGAAACACCTGGAGGTCAACTTAACATATCTTAACATAGCATATCTCCAGGTGGAAATGCGACATTTTACCGCTTAACCATTTGAAAACTAGACAATCTAAATTAAACTGATGTATACAGCTATTTAAAGTTGAGCTTAATATAAAGTTGCAATGCTTATAGCTAAGCTATGAATTGCTTGAGAATTTTTTATTCACAAAACAGAAATATAGGAGCATACTGTTTACTGTAATCAAGCCTGATCCTTAGACAAACTAACCTGCTGCTCTTCACAAAGCCTGAAATCCATTTATGAAGCGTAGTTAGCACATTTCGATCAAAAAAAGTTTGCATATCAATTTGTGGAAATTAACTTGACTTCGAGAAATTATAAATACTGAAGGCACTACACTTGCATAATACTCTCTGAGGTTTCGTGCATAACAATACTTTGAAACTTAGAAAAACATGGCTTCATTCGTGTTCACTCTCCGGCCACTGTTTTTTATTGATTATAAAACTTACTACTGATGATTTTCAAAATTAAAAAGCCATTTCAAAAAATCACTTACATTTTAAGTTTCGTAAATCAACATGTTTCAGAGTTTCTCCATCTTTGTAGTTTTTTCGGATTATCAAAGCTGCGAAATCTAATTCATCGCGTATTTTATAGCCTCCGTTATTAGCTCGAATAACTCGTAGATTGGACAATGGTATATTATTCACATTTGAATGCATTATAATCAAGTAACCAGATATTTCTTGAATCGATTTCAAAAAACTCAAGTCGGGATCAGTTCCATCAGCTGATTTGAAAGAAAAATGAAAACTATCTCATTAATTATTGATTTTTGAATCAGTAACAAATTCAGGTCATATGAATAATGTTAATACGTCGACATCGCTTTTGTCTTACATGTGCTGTATTGAGAGAGATCGCTACCAGTGAAATTCATCATAGTTTCTAAACAAAAGGGGAACTAAAGAAAAAAATCTAGCAAACCTAGTTTGATGTCAGTTTGTTTAATTTTGCTCATTTACAACTTATCAGTCAGATGATCCTCGTTTACCACAAAATAATAGCAGTAATACATAAGAACAATAGAAGGCTTAACGTTCTGCGGAACCAAACATGTAAAGTAGTCAGGAAATAAGAAAGATTTACAATGTTCTAGGTTAAGAGTACAATATTCACAATGTATTCTGATTATATGTAGTAATAACTAGTGGTACATTAAATCTGAAGCCAAATAACCTTTGTACACTTTCTAATCAAACATGTGATTGAAAATATTGAAAACTAAATGTAATGGACATCAAAATATGAAAAACAATGTACAAAGTTCATTAAATCTACCCACTTGGTAGTTTTTGATTGGTTACGTGAGATTTTGTCTCAACTCTATTCTACGATTTTTACTTATCTTCTCAAACTATTTGAGATTAGGCGCATGTTAGATCAAATAAAAAAAATTTCCAAGACCAAAACAAAAGTTTGAATAAGTCTTTAGATTGTGAAATCTCCGGAAATCCGTGACTGACTTCTCTATATTCTGATTCAAACGATAGATGAAGTGAAAATTGCTTGCTTTAAAATCACTAGTTGTTTCCCGAATAATTCGTCTTGATATGAGGCTTATCTTAGTGTCATTTATATTTTCAGATGTTCGTATTATCATTTTAAACTCGTATCGACTGATCTGGGAACAAAAGGTATCAATAAACAGTTAATCGGTTGTAATTAAAAGATCCTCGTTCTATTCTTTGTTTAAGGTGAATTTTAACTGGAGGAGTCATATGAACTCGTTATTACACTAAAACATTTGGTGGAAATTCAGGAAAATTTTCCGTTTTACTACAAGCACTTTCAGAGTGCTTAGAATTAAGTCATAGTTAAAGAAAATGACATGATAAGGGTGAACTGTATCACATGAAAGCAGCATTAGGAACATTTAATGGTAGCTTCGCTTGACAGAGCTCTTCCTAAGCAGATCTAAACACCTAAGATTTCTGATTTTCCTCACAAATCAGTATCATTTAAGATCTTAGAGAGACAGTTAATGATTCTATGTTACTTTAAAACCATAAATATAGTGTGGAACAAAGTCAATATTTTATTTCTCATAAAAAAAATCCCACACTAATCTAGAACACAAACCACTAGACACAGCCAAAAGCTGTGTCTAGTGGTATCACTCGATAGAAGTGAATAAAATGGCAGTGACAATTAGACGAGAAGTTAATCCAACGGTTATAACCTTTACTTGTCAAGTATGAAAATGGAAGCTCACTATCTCTCTCTCAAGAAGGATTTTACATTACCTAATGTTTGCGGAAATTCGATCAGAATCGGTTAGCCTAAATTCTGATGTTTGTTTAAATGCAGTGAATTTGTGGCAAAATCAATAACCTTTCTTTTATCACTTGTCGAAATATATCAAAACTCACTTTCTTCCGATTACCTTGTACTATTTGAGAAAAACGTTAATTGATACTATAAAACCTGGCATACTACCACCGCTTTGATTCACATGAATCACGTGTAGAATTTAATTATGTTATTTATCGTTTTCATTGTATTGAGTATTGATTAGTGTTATTACGGTAAAACATATTTATGTATTTGCGTGCACGCATATTAGTTTCTTTGCGTGCCTGCATTTAGATAAACAGTGGGTAGGCAAGTACTTTCAAGCAAACTCTTTAAACTTTAGTTAGTCACAATAATCAATAAAAGTGAGGTCTATATTTTGTACTTAAGCAAAAAAAATTTCTGATTTATTAGGATAAGTGAGTTTAAGAACATTCCAAAATATTTGAGCACAATAAATCCTATGAATATTGATTTTACTTAAAAATGTTTTGCCATTTTGTAGCATTAAACAGGTCATTATTAATTTAAAATTATTACTGACAGCCGCATCTGAGACCAAAAACGGAACCTTAATTTAAAACTTTGTTAAGCTACATTCTTTTGAAGTTATTTAATAAGTAATAAGTAGTGTAGTGTTTGAGACAATTAGTTAGAATATGAATGATTGCACAACTTTAAATCAATCAACTTGCACGTCATACAGATGGAGTTTACTCATCAAGGTTCTTCTTTAAGAAACAGAGAATTTGTTCAACTTACTTATTTTTAGTGGAAAGTGAGAAAATAACCTACACGTTAAGAAACTGGCTTGATTACAGTGTTGAATATGAATTTATGTAAGCTCACTAGAACATCGTAAATTTTTGGAGCACATGTTTGTAAAAAGCTAAAAATAATCCGCCAAATATATGAACGATAAAAGTTAACAAGGGAGAGCAGAGAATAAATAAGACTATACTAAAAGGAAATATCTTCCAAAAGTAATGCAGTTTTGATGTATGTAATATTAGCTTTGGGAGAGAACAATCCAGATTCCAGTGGAGGAGGAAATCAGGAAGATGCGGTGGAAGTGGATAGGACACACTGAGAAAAGCACCCAGCTGCGTCACACGACAAGCCCTCACATGGAACCCTCAAGGTCAAAGTTTAAGAAGAAGGACAAGGAACACATGACGCCGAAAAACAGAAAGATATGAGAAGAACGAACAAAAACTGGAAAGAACTAGAAAGGGAAGCCCAAGACAGAGTAGGTTGGAGAAAACTGGTGGGCGGGCTATGCTCCGTTGGGGGTAAGTAACAGGCGTAAGTAAGTAAGTAAGTAATATTAGAGGCCACTCGATTAACGTATCTATATACTTTCATTATATTGTCATCCGTCGAAATCTTTAACCTGACTACAACTCAAGACAAAGACTCACTTCGAAATAAATGATGAAGCAGCAAACAACGTTTATTAACTTATCCGATTGGTTAATAGCTTAAATAAAAACCTAGGATTAGCTACTGATTCAAGGAAAAAACGAATTTTATGACAAGCTAAGATCTAGAGTGTGTTACTAAGTCTACATTATTTACTTCTAAAAACTTAGACCAGTTTTCTGATAATGTAGAACAATTTCGTCAATATAGATTATTCATACTTATCTATGAACCAGTGAATTATCCGTTGTTGAATCTTTCAGTAACATTTTGGCAAAAGTATAGTAGCAAGGAAAATAGCTTTCTTCATTTAATGAATACTCTGAAGTATATTCTTCAATACAATTAAAAACAACTGTGAAAGATAATCCATTTATTTGAAGCTTTTTTAAAAAACTCTTTTCATTAAAAGAAAAAGGAAACAAAAATAATCCACAATCGATGTAAACCTAGACGTTTTTCCAATTGTTTGAGGACTATTATTATGGAGTTGTGGCGATTGTTGAGTTTCAATGAAATCATGAATCGATCAATGGTAAATTACAATTATAAACCTGAAAGAATTGGACTGCTAATTTGGCCGAATATGAGACTCATCAGCTATCACCATGCGTTCACTAGTGAAAAGCCGTGGCCAGTGGAGTTCAGCTGGATCGGGTGTGAAGCAGTTACCTGTGGATTGGTTAAAGTTATATATTAACTCATTTAGATGCTGGTTTAGTGGTCTGGAGGTTAGATATTCTTGTTCGAAACCGAAGTTCCTGGATTCTGTTTCCACGAGCGGGGGCCATGAATGAGCAATGTTGGTTGGACTCACAATAGGAAGAAACGGCCATTTAATGCTTCCGTGTTGCTAATGGTAGTCTAATATTTGTCGATTCATGAATTCTAAGTTTTAAGATTATAGTAAAAACGTTAAGATGAAGTAAAAGACCCGTAAAAACCCATGAAAATGGAGGAGCATTAATTTTGTTTATATTGTATTTTTATATACCTGCCCAAAACCTTAAAGAAACTTTTGGAAATATTATCGACTAGTTAGTTATAAATAAAGCAAGACGTGGTACATCTATAAATACGCCTGCATAGCCAAACCTCATACCACTTCTACAAGAGAAAGGTAACAAAAGTTAAAATACAGGAATTGAAATACGATTATGATTGTTAGAGAAAACGTTGACCTAAGCAGTAAGGTTTGCCAATATGAAGAGTTTCAATAAGTGGGAAGTATGAACAGTATTAGAATATGAAAATGATGTGACAATAAAATCTGAATGGAATGACACTAATGCAGCTTGTTTCTAATGATAATATCAGAGGTCTGAAACCACCTATTCGGTCTATTCTATAGCGGTTAGACGTGAAGATTGATCCTTTCTACACTGCTTAGACTAATAATCAGTGATTTAATGGATTGATGTCAAGCTTTTATTTTTTTCCAGTAATGAGGATATGAAGTCAACCGAACTGTAAAAATCCTTAAAAATTATAGTTTGATGAAGATTCACTCTTGTTTTGAACGTGCCAGCAGATGTTGATATTACGTGTTTTGGAAGAGGACTCCAGTAATGTACCACTATAGATGACTGCCGCAGTTGGTAAGCCAGTTACATAAGGTGAGGCAAGCATAGGGTAAGGAGCTAGAACTTTTACAGACTACCATGTTGTTTAGGTCCCACTTACCTGTACTTGTTTTTTCCTCTCATTGAAGAAGTCACTCATTCATTATGAAGATTTATGAAAATTACGTCTACCGAAATGCCAGTACCTCTCACTGCATATGAGTGATTACTAAGCCTAATGAAGAAGATCCTCCGTTTGAACTAAAACTTGTAGGTTTCAGTACATGATTTGCCAAAGCACTCTCCTTCACAGTCATCGGAAACCTACCGTTATAAGAAGCCCCAGATCCTCCATTACACGTCTTTGATAATTAATATCAAATCCGGTAGATACTAATTTTAGGCTTCTGTTATTTTTATTCCGTAGCTGAGTGTGATTTGAAATAAAATCCTCAACTAAGCTGCATGAACTTCGATAGCTGATACCAAGTGTAAATGTACGAACTTCAAAAGTTAGTTCACAGGTAATGATTTCACAAGTTTCACAGTCATAAAATTTACAAATAAGGGAACAGATATTTATACTACTATTAGTCAAGTATGTAAGAACCCTAACTTCTTTCCTACATTACTTCTTAAATAGTTGTACTCAAATAAATTCCAGAGTGACATCAAGGTCATGGATTAACCGAATTACGGTTACAGCCATGATGAGAGGCTTGAGTTCGTCTACTAATATCCCTAGTTCATGGAATTTATTACTTAAACTGAGAGAATTTGTACATAAACTCCTAGAGACAACGACCTGTTCATATAGGTTTTGGTGGGATTCGTTTCCAAGACATGAATACCTGAAAACCCGTTAACTGAAGGATTTCCTCACAATGTCGTCGATGAGTTTCAGGTTCAGCTAGAGTCACCTGCCTTCTTACTCTCTCTTCGAGAGCTGTGCTGAAAATATACCAATAGTCAATTACATGCTCACTCAATTTCAAATGCCAGACTTCAGTTCCAAAAGAATATGTTATTTTTATCCTGTAACTTCCACATAACCTCGTTAATAATATTGATGGACTATTGGTTTGCTATATTAATGCTAGTCACTTTGAATATTCTGTCATTTTTATGTCTGGTTTGTTTCTTAGGCTGGAATACCGATTACTTTTGCAGAGTTTGGTGTGAAAATTTCGTTGACGGATATGCAGTAAACGGAGGAAAGCTATAGTTACTCTTGTTTATCCTGAATTCACTTGAGCTAACGGCAGATGAATAATGACTCTATTAGGCAGTTTTGAAACTTATGAGGTTAACCAAAATTTCATTTGGTTACTGTAATTTAACATGCATGAAAGAACAATCCCATAGAATTTCGGGTATTAAAGAAATTTAGATTCGCAATCCTAAGTAAATATATTTAGAGCAGTAGTTAACTAACTGTGCTTATCAGTTTAATAAGCGTCAGGAAGGACCAATAGAAGAAGCATAAATAAAATGTGTTTAAGATTTTCAGATAGTGTTTCTAGAAGGAGATTCCACTACAGTGAACGACACTGGTGACAAACTAGTACAGAAGTGATTAGTAAACGTATCATCCAATGTGATGTATGCTTGTCATCCTTGCATTTATTTTCTTAAAAATTATTCTAACTGCAGTGAAGGAGAATATCTGCTGGTACACAAGGTGAAATTAAGACAAGGTTTAATGCTTCTAAGTTCTTATCAATTAACGTTTTAGTAAACAAAGTGAAAACGTGATATCTTTGAATAATTGAAGCAGTGCTTCTATTTAGTGGCTATATTTTCATTATATTAGCATTACTTTACATAAAATATTTGGTTTTGGTGTTTTTAAACATCTGTATTTTCAACACTGGTAGTGTCATTTTGGACTTATAGCTACTCAGCTGACGTTTTTACAGACTTTTTTAAGCAACTGTATTTTTTGAAATAATTTATTGGTCAAATCATTTGGACCGTACAACACGCAACCCAAATCTATTCATTTTCAGCCGTTCAAACTGTTTTATAACCCCCATAAGTATCGTTATACCGGTAATCTGCCGATAAAGAATGGAAATAACCGGATCTTCACATTTTAACACATCAAAGCTCTTATTTTACAAGTTAATGTTTATGTTTTTAAATTACTTGTATTCTCTTAAACTGAATGTAAAGCTAGATCATCTCATAAAGTATTTAAAAAAATAAAGCGTGGAAGAACTTCATTCAGTCTAAGCCGTTGTTCATACTGTGTCAGTTGCTTGATGTACCATTTATTAAAACTATGCACAAACTACTAATGGGTTCAAGAACTTTCAGGTACTCAGGAGGATGATTGAGATAACTTGTCAGTAGTTCCAGGAAGCATAGATTGACTGTTGCTTATTAATTGAAGTTTGCAAAATATGTATATTCATTGTAATGCCATCCAACGAACCAGTTTCTGATAATAAACTCCATTTTAATAAAATGAAGGAATTAATGACAAATTGAATCTTTAGCAGAACCTAAGCTCTATGAAGGTAGAAGATAGGAGGATGTGCGCATATGTGAAGAGCTCATCAAGTTATTCTATACTAATTGAAGCAATTTATGCAGATTGTTTAAGCTTGTGTGTAATCCAGTGAATGCTAACAGAGGATTACTATATTCTAATTTTTACTATTAAAAATGAATTTCCGCCTCTGTTCACCTGATATGGTAAATAGAAGCCTTACAGGGATGATACCAGGAAAATAATATTTAATTTACCACTAGCCATGATATGGCATTGTCTAACTGGAGTGTTACTCACTTCATATTTATCAAAACTGATTACAGAACTGCTACTATAATGGTTGATAAATAATTTAGAAAATAAATAATCATACATGGAGGTATTCAATTAGAATGTATGCATTAAGTGACAATACGGAGTTTATGCTAATAACAGCTGTAGAAGTTGATCATGATCGTTGAGTTCATTCTCGCATCATTTTCTAAGCCAATTTGTTAATAATAATAACAATTTCTTATTACAAGCTACATTCATATTTCCAGTGAACTAAAAATAAGTATGAAATGTGATTCTAAAATCATTTCATATTTAACCAAATAAATGACCTTGATACATTAATTTAACAATCGACAGTTAGTTTATGAAAATGAGTTCGCTTTAACCTGAAGTAAATATTACATGAAAATTTGAAATATTAAGCAAAACCAACCTATGTGGTCCCTAAGTTAGTTCATAAATAATACGTTAGTTACTGAATAAACTTATAAGGTAACATTGCTTTATCTTATTATTACATTTTAATAAGTCCAAAGATGTGCACAATATTGTATTCAATTCTTGAAATTAGATGGTAGAAATCCAAATGAAAAAAATAATAAAACTGATAGACTGCTTCTCATAGCATTATGTTCTGACAGTCAACTTGAAGAAACCGAAAGAGAAGTAGGACAAACCCGTTTTACTTCAAAAATAGCACGACAGATAAAAACATGCATATGTTGTTACTTCTATGCTCAGTTGTGTGAAAAAGGAGATGAGTCACAAACATTTACTGAGGTCTGGCATGCATATCTCAATCATCAACATGCAGTGAATATTTAATAACACAAAGAATTCTCGAAAACATTGGACACGTGTTCCAAGCATATCTTGTTACAAAGACACTTTGATTAGAGTGAATGATTAGGTGATGACATCATGCTATGTCTTTTCCGAATGGACATACTTGTTTGTCATCGTGCCTTAAAAATTTGTCTACGTAACAAATAACTACGGTAATTGTTGTTAGAGCACCAGTGGAAACCTGGAAGTACTGGATGGCCGTTTGGTCCCGGTATGGGGCTCATCAGCAGGGCACGACCCACACTTGCGGTTATCGGACCCAGGACCTTGAACTCTTAACCTCTAGGTGCGCACTGCTTAAGAGCCCAACACCAGGATGAAACAGCCATCCACTGCATCACTGTTTCTAATTGTGGTCTAGAAATGATTGATCCATGGTTTCAATGTAAAACAACAATCTCTATAACTCTATAATAATTAATTTTTATCCATATCATAGCACATTATTCCTTTGAGACTAAAGTGTTAGTAATAAGTGCACAATCATCAAGAAGTAGAGCAAAGTAATCGCACTGAATGGCGATTTCGTGAAAAGATAAAATGTAAGATATGAGGCGAGTTTAATTTTTTCATGCCCTTAATCTCCTATGTAACAAAATGCATATAATCGAAAGCATAAGTTTCTTAGAAGGTAATAAACTAATAATTTATTTTAAGCAAGGTTATATACATGAAAATTCTTTAAAATGGTAAACTTTTCCAGGTCGCTTAATCAAACTCGTTTTCTTACCAGTAAATATCGATGAAAAAACTATCCACATTTATACCATCAACGCAATCAAATGTTACTTAATCTAGAATTTAATTAAATCAAATATTTCATACATCTAATGACACATATTACGGTAGTTTAAGCTTTTGTTTTTACTCTGAACATTTACCTTTGAATTATTATCTTGAATGTTTGAAGGTCTAAGACCATATAAAATGTCAAAAGAATGAGCTACAGATCTTGTGTTTTGAAATTCTTTTTGACTGTTGGACAATATTTTAACCAAACAAATCTAAGATTTGCGACCAAAATAGTTATGAAAAATATTTTTCATAGTGTTCTGTGTGGAAATTTTGTAAAGCGCTGTAGAACAAAATACTTTCAACTGTACTCCATGCTGGGAATGGTTAAGCATTCAGGTTTTTTATTTTTTGACTGCAGGTGCTATAAAAGTAGGATATATAGTCTTTTAGCCATTAGTCTATCAAGCCTTACAAAGAGATTTCCTCGGAAACTTGTACACGTGTTGGCCTTAGTTGACCAGCAATTATCGCTTTATGCAATTCAAATCGGGCCGATAGTTGTACAACTGAAGCTTTAATTCTGTTTTGAGTCTTATTTAACGATGTGCCGACAGAAATGGATGACCACAAATCAACCGATGGCAGAATAAAATATTAAGGGTGTAAAAAAGAGACTGATTTCCTGTCATGAAATACACCAATCTAAGTACCAAATATTTGGCCTTATTCTAACTTAATAAAGAATTACATAATGCATTCGAAAACATTTGGACATGATCGTGAAGTGGATCGTCAAAAGAAAACTTGTGCTATGTATTTGGTAGCAGTTGAAAATTTCAGCAATCAACGAGCGTAGAAAATAAAGTATTGTAGATATTCAACTTTAACAGTACAATTTTTCCAAATAGCCTTTAAATATTTTGTCTTGAATATACCAACAAACACTTTTTTGGCATGCAACAAGTATTTTTTGTTTCAGTTTTAATATTACAAGTCTCATTATCTGAGCCAACTGTAAACGTGAAAGTTAAAGTATAAAAGGTTAGTATTCAAACACACTGATAAGTCCTTCTACATCTTTGCTAGTTGTTTTACATATCCACAGAAAATTAGTATTTCTAATTCCTCCAAGTCATAAGTTATCGTTTATAGATAATTAACTACAATAAAACATGAATACATATTCCTGAGGCGAGAGGTGCTTTTAACCAGAAATGACGTTGGTTTTTAATTTAAGTGTTGACAAGGAAGACCTTTCCCCTAAAAGGCTCATCTGCTTATGATGCGTGATAGACTCTTGATAATAAACGTCGATAAACATTAGGAGTCCTAAAAAGCATGTCATACATTGGGTTAAAATATCAGTTCAGTTTCAAAGGACCCGGATGAAAAATGAAAAATAAACGCACAGAAACTTGACTACCGAAAAGCCTTTCATAAGGTTCTAAAATAAACAAAAAATCATACAAGTTTAGCATGATCTATTAAGCTTTTCATGAAAATAAAAACCACATCGTGGAAGGCGGTTCAAGTCATAAATTTTGAAAAGCCTAAAATACGATCTTGAAAAGTCAAACTATGGATGATTAACTCAAAAGTGCAACGAACAAAAAAGTCTATGAGTAATTATATGTTAAGTCAGGTTATTATTTGTTAAAAAGGTCGTACTAAAACCTTTAAAGACAATCCAATCCATTTAAGCACCAATAAAGTAACTCCATGGACCTTATTTTATTAACTAATCCACACTTCATTTACGGAAACTTAATTATTGGCATACACAGTAGTAAACTGCTTTCTCAAAAATGGATGCACACACAACAAATTTCTTCGCGAAACTCAGTGGATTATACTCCCATGAACTCAAAGAAATTTGAGATGCAAATTACACCAATGAATTTTCCGGGCATATTGGACAGAAAAATGTCTTTAGCATTGTAACCGTAACTTGTCATGGAAGCAAGGTATTTATTTGTCGGAGTATTGTGTTGTAAACAAAGATTATAAACATCTAAAATCTTGTACTAGTATTGTCTACGGTATTAAAATGTAGAAACTATATTTTCCTAACGTGAACCGGCTGATGGTAATTCATTTATCAATGTCAGTGCCCTTGTTGATATTCAACTGGTATTTGTTACAGAACTGACGAGTGTTATTCATGAAGTTATCAATCTTTCAATATATATATATATTAAAACTGGACAGTTATGAAGAGAACGTTGAAAAAACTTACAACACCTGAACAAATATCGTGCCTACTTGGTATTCTCTAAGTTGAATCTATTTAGCTTGAGACCATAGAATGTCACTAGTTGATGCGCTTTTACATACTGTGATCACAAACTGTATGAATCCCTCATATACTAAGCGGAAAGTTAGACGGAAATAACATCAAGGAGGAGAGACTGTATTGAATTCTATCGAATAAGGAAAATATTGAATAATAAGGTGCAAATAATCAGTCAGTTAGTTCAAACGTACAAAATTTGCAATCGATAAGAGCGTTATAAGTTTTTAATGACCCAAGAAATCAATTTATGATATACAATGCAGTAGTATTCAACTACTGCAATTATAAACATAAATGCCTGATCTTAGACCAAGATCTCATGGTGACAAAGCTATTTACAAGGACAAAAAAATGCCAGGACAATTAATTATTAATACACTGATGCTTAAAAATAGTTATTATTATGAATTACCTTGTCTGTAAAGCCCAGTCAGAATAAGGTTCCCTAGAATATGAGTGCAATTTTGATCCAAAATCAGCTTCAACATTTCGTAAGAACCTTCTTTAGGGTATCCTCCGATGCTATTCATATGCGTAAAGCACACTATTATGTTGGAGAAAAATATTCGATAGACAAAAATAGGGAATATACCTTTGACACCCTCCAGATTGCCAGAATATGCGACTAAATAAAGTTCAAGCTGGAAAAAGTGTGATTCATACCTATCGATCTCAAAAACAATCCCATGAAATAGATGAACACCAACTTCATCAATATCATCCTGGTTCCAAAGGTAGCCAAACTTGTTTTCGCTAGCCAATGACCTAGAATCGAATTCATTCAAACACTACAGGGTATTAAATTCAAAGGCCCCAAGTAAAAGATTAATGATATCTGATTATCTACATCCTAAAGCACTGAACCGTTTATTATTTATTAATTAAATGCAATTCAAAGCATTAATGGCTATCCAGCTGTTCACAGATACTTCCAATCTTCGAGCTCGGATAAATAATCAGGTTATGTAGTAGCCAATGGAAGTTGTTTAAAAAAATTCAGTATCTTTATTCGACTGGACTCATTTTTTTGATAAGCCTAACATATTTGCTTTTCAGTACATAAACGTTTTGGATCAAAAATCTGAATCTCGTTTTTGCTTAGGATTGAGCACTCATTCAGGAGTTGTGAAAAAGTTACTTACCAGAATGGTTTAGGTTAAATCTGAAATTTTGGAGCACATTTTGTTTCTATTCCTTCATAGTTATTTTGCTATTTTGTGTATTTTCCTCTCTTAATTATCTCGTTTTTCACCTCTGAATCTCTCTTGTACAATGTCAAATAAAAAGGTTGCTAGCACATCATACAATATAACAACCAGTAAAACCTGCAGAGATACGAACCACGGGGTCAATAGTATGTTGAAAATACCAGGCTCGAGAGATAAGGTTGAGAAAAAACTGAAACCGTCACTCGAAAGCGCTCCTCAGAGTAGTGTTCACAGTCCTGATAACTCAACCCAAACACCTCCTTTAAGTCTCAGACAGACTCCCTATAATCCTATTCCTACAAAGACTAAAAGGCTAAAAAATGGGAGGAAAAGGAGTCAGTTCACGCTGTGTCTGTCATATGTATGGTCTGGAACTTGGTTTTTATGGTCGTTTCTGGTTCTTTGGCACAATGTCGCTCCGATCCTATAGTGAGCTACTTTTATGAAGATGACGCGATTGGTTTAGTGGAAACATTTTTTTATGATAACCATTTGTACCAGTGATTGTTTTACTGTACCTGGCTATTTAGTTGTACCAAAAACACACATTTTCCGTTGCCTTTGACCATGACCTTGCTCACGTACGCACGGCATTGTTGCCTGTTAACTTTGGCGCGATCTCGGTATTATTTTAATACCATGAGATCACCGACAAATATATACTAACCGCAATCCCCAGTTTTCCTTATGAGTCCCGTTCTACGGAGGGATTTAAACAGGTAATCGGTGCGTAATAGGCCTGTAGTGGAGATCATAGTCATCTGTGACTTGCGCCAATACAAACCCATCGCTACATGTCCTATCGTATACAAGCCGCTACATAATATGTTGTTGAGAATGCTTGAATATCCTGTGCTTATTAGTGATTCCCACAAGTTTGCTGTTTGTAATCCGTTAGTCAAGCCTGAACAATTCTCATCAAAACTTATTTGTCTGAAATCTAATTCTTTGTCTTATGCCAATGCAAGGTTTTATATTTATATCTTACAAAACGCCCAGTAACCGAAGTTGTATGATATACATGAGTATGGTATTTTCAGCGATATTGTTTTCTATAGGTGTGGTGTGTACTAATCACCAGGTGTTAAATATGCAGTATGTCGAGTAGAATTGCATAGAATTTATCACAAAAAACAAGTTACTAGGGGACTGAGTGAATTACAGTTATTTTATTGGTGCTCACAAAAGTCACAAGACCGATGCTATTTCTGACAACCAGAGAAACCATTATTAGATGTAAACGGGATGCTCACACAATGTAGGAGGTTGAAAGAAATATTCAAGTTTCTGTGGAAATGAAAAAATTGCAATCTGGTGGCGTTTGGAATAGGTGAAACCCGTTAAACGCAGGTTGGATGAAAAAGTTTAGCTTCAGATAAGATGCTGATGACTCACACACGCAAAGAGAAGCCCAAAACGCACTTGTAGGATCGGAATCTCGTGGACAGAAGATCATCAAATCATTCTTCGAGATAAAGAATGAGGGGATTCAAACGATTGCGATTCAGTGCTAAGCTCCCATCAATGATTACAACGGAAACGATAAGCATACATTCTGCGAGAGGTAACAGTCAATCATCGAGAAATGCCCTGCGCTCGATTTAGCCATTCTGAAAAGTTTTAATGAACAACGCCGAGTACGACGACCTTATGAGATAACATGGACTTGGAACCCTTAATGAAACGGTGAGAGATTCGCAAACCTGTGTACCGTCAAGAAAATGGCAGCATCATATTACCACACAAACGCGCGCACAAAGCTAGATAGATTTCACCAAATCACACTGCGGAGAACTAGATATATCAGACTTTCATCAACGAGTAGTTCGGATTAACCAAGTGGGATGGAAGAAAAAGATGAGGTGATATCATTCAGATCACCACTTGTTAGTAACCAAGATAAAAACTGAAACTAACGAAGCACTGAACAACTAAGCGAACAGCACCGAAAAAATTTAATACAGAGTTTATTCGGGATACTGGCAAGATCAACGAATCGACAATAGCTCTTAGCATTAAGTTCCAAGCCCTTCACGACCTACTCAGTGAAGAGGAAACTACCATGGAGAACTGGAAAGGGGTCGAAGAAGCAATAACTTCAACATATCACGAGTCTCTGATTCTCAAGAACCACCATCACAAAGCTCAAATAAGAGCAGAGAAAACCAAGGCGCAGTTCGAAAACACCGAAGCAAACAAGCAAGCGAAGTGGAGCATTTGAGCTAACAAACGTAAATATATGGAAGATGAAGCATTGATAGCATGACAAGCTACAAGACAAGGAAACATGTGACAACTACACCATAGAACGAAGAAGCCCACTGAAAAACACAGTAAATTAAAATGACCAATGAAGAACAAGGAGGACAAAGCAATCACTGACATTGAGCAACAGAGAAACAGGTGGGTGTGGCACGTTGGAGAACTCTTGAATAGACTAGTCCAATGAACCCACCCAACGTCGAAGCAGCATTTACAGATCTCGCAACTGGTGTTAACTCACCAGCAACTGATGAAGTCAGCATAGCCATCAGATAAATCAAGGGTAATAATGCAGCAGAACCAGACAACATACCAGCTGAAGCATTGAAAGTAGACATGGCAATACCTGCAAAGGTGATCCACTCTCTAGTCAGTAAGACTAAGGAGCACAGACAAGTACCAACAGACTAGGAAGAATGAGACACCTCATCACGATACTAAAGAAAGGAGATAGCAACAAGTGCGAGGACTACACTGTGTTACTCCACTACCAACAACAGCAATTGTCTTCTTTTGTGATCACAGTATATATGCATCCATTATTTTACACTCTTCAGTCTGATCCAATGTAGAAATTAAGAATGGCCAAATCATATGATTTGTACGTGTACACGAGAAATATATTTTCATTTACGTATAGTTAACGTTGATTTAGTCGTTTTCGTTGCGCATTAAGCAAATTACTAGTTGCGTAGGTGAACTGTTCCATCTGAAGTTTATATTATATGAAAGTTAGAAAATATAATATAAGTGGAATGGTTCAATCACCTTTGTTAACAATCTTTTTATCTTGAATAATAACAAATCAGTTATGTGTGTAGTTATAAACCTATCTACATTACGTTTATTGTCCTCAATTTTATTTGGAATTGAATATTGAAATGATTATCTTACAATAATTTATTTACACATTTTTGAAACCATGAATCGATCAATGTTAGACCACCATAAGAAACCTGGAAGCACTGGACGGCCGTTTCGTCCTGGTATGGGACTCCTCAGCAGTTCGCATCCACGACTCCTGCATCCCGCAGGATTCGAACCCAGGACCTTCGGTATAGTGCGCGAGCGCCCTAACCGTTAGACCACTGAACCGGCTTGTTCGATTCTTTTCTCTCCTCTACTACTTCCTCTACTACTACTTCCCTGATTAACTAGCTTCACTTTAATATCCACCATAACAATAGTTCTTGCTTGGTTATTCGCCCTGTCGGTGCGCTTTTCAACGTCGAATTCCATTATCATGCTAACTAACACTCTGATATGACTGATTATTCGATTCAACTAACTGAGATGAAAACTTTGGTAACAGAATAGGAAGAAAGAACAAATATAAATAAATTAGGAATGAGAACACCTAATCACGTTACCTGAGAAAACTATCGAAGGAAATGCGAAACATGCAGAGGTGTCAATCATCCCACAATTTAGGTATAGTTTTCGAAAAAAAACTGTTTCTGAACTGAATAGCTAATTCCGTGGACACAAAACCAAGATCAAAAAGCTGTATTCTCGTAAGTGCGATATTTACCGACCTAATGGCGACAATTAGGATGAATGTGGAACTAGTCACTATCCACAAAACTATTTTGATGCATTAAACTGAAAGATCATACATGAAGGACGGTTGAAATGATGGTTTCAAGTGAAGATCGGTGTCCGGTAAGGTTGATTACTCCCACTCTACCTCTGTCTCCCGGTAAACCACTGAATTCTGAAAACATCAACATATCAGTGGATGTACGCAATACATTGGACAGCTCAGATACAGCTGCACGATCTGAAATCTACAGATGATCTTACCCTTACATCCATCCAACACGCACCAACTAATACAGGAGAAGATGTACAATGAAACAACAACCTCTGCAACCATAGGTCTCGGCATACACATTGTAAAAAACAAAATCCTCCAAAACAACACAACAAGCATTAACCTAATCACACAGGACAAAGAAGCTTTAGAAGATGTGGAAACCTTGACATATCTGAGCAGCGTACTTCTTGAGCAACGTGGATATGATGTAGATACGAAGGCGCGGATCAGCAAAGCACGAGAGTTTAGTGAGTGAGTCAGGAAACCAGCTTGACTATGCCCACCACTAAATGTTCCATACGGTTGCGTGACGAAAAGGAGAACAAAATAAATTAATACTCCATGGTTTATTGAAGGAGAACGTTGGCGTTACATAGGGAGCAGCAAACGAAGAAACATGGCGGCAACGCGAAGAGAACGTTGCGCGCAAGAAGTAGTAGAAGTGTTTTTGGTACATTCAAACACAGCGAGTACAATAATGTTCACATTTCAAAAATCGCATTTTCTTCGTAGAAGCGTTCCACTACAAAAGTATTTCTACAACTGAAGAATATCTGGAACTCATAATACATGTCCACAAACGTCAAAGTCACAATTTTCAGAATGAATGACAACACAGTTCTGCTGTACGGAGCTGAAACTTCGAGAACTAAGCAAGAAATCATCCACAAGTTATACATGTTTTTCAACAGTGGTTTACACAAGATACTGTCAATCCGTCGGCCAGACATCATCAGTAATAACTCACTGTGGGAAAGAACAAATTAGATTCCATTTGAAGAAGAAATTATGGAAAAGCGTTGGATGTGGATAGTACCTAAACATCGTGGAAACCAGTCAGTTGTATTGTGAGACAATTCTTAACTCAGAATCCTCTATACCAAAGTAGAAGAGGAGGAGCAAATATCAAATTACAATGAGAATCGGAGACAGACTTGAAAAGAATGAACAGAAATTTGATAGATGTGGAAAGGGAGGCTGAGGACAATGTGGTTTTAAGAATGTTGGCCTGTGGCCTTTGCTCTATTGTGAGTAACAGGCATAAGTAAATAAGTAAAGAGTCGAGAACTTTTGTGTGTCTCAACAATTTTATTCCTACTGCTACCTTTTCGAAACTATGAACTATTTATTTTACCTTATATTTCATCATCTTTTCAACGTAAATCAGTCCACAAATTTTAAAATCAATTTTCTTAAAAGTGTATGTGCAGATTTTTTTATTTCTAAAATCTTAAGCAAATAACAGTAACTCCGTCAAAAGAAGCATTTCTTGAACTCAGTTAAGTTGGGTGATGTTCATTATTAGCAACACTGATCAAATTTCCTTTGTCTGCTTTCTGAAAGTATTATATAGCAAGTAAACACAATGAAGAAGTTGCTTCAGCTGTAGATCATTTTCTTGTTCTATAAAAACTCCTAATCTGACAATAGCAGTTCTTATTAATATTATCATTATTTGGATTAATTAATTCTAAAATGACAGCTGTATGCCATTTTCATGGGGATGATTGTTGATTTAGAAAAACTAAAGCTGCTTCGAATTAGTAATAGGCATTGAGCATAGTTCAGAGACTCCTGTTCTTGTCTAATCAAAATTCAAAAAAAGCGAATTCAACGATCAAAATTCCGGTATTTGATCTGAATGTAAAGCTAACGAACCAAAAAATATCCGATTAGACCAAATTATCCAATACCCAATATCTTTTTCACGAGCTAGCATAAATCAGTTGATTTCTCTGCGCTCTATTCTTGTTCTTTCTTTACGGTTCCAGGTATTTGGTAGTGGTTTCAGGTGGTCAGTAGTGGTCTTTTGTGAAGCTTTAATGGAGTTTTAAGTAACGCGTAATAAATTAATTCAATGCCTAATCTCTGCGCTCAATTTAACGGGCTCTAGTTCAAGAAATAAAACACATTATACTAAAATTACAAAACATTTCAAACGGTAGTGCCATTCAAAGGTTCTTATCGAACAAAATAGCTCACTGAGAATCATTGACTGTATTCTTAAAAAAGTTCTGATCAAATATCCACTTGCAACAATTCGATAAAATGCACAGCCTAGCAAGTCCTAATTTTCAATAGCTCAGAAATGTTTTGTTTCTTTACTGCTGCTTACAATCTAGCGGTGTGTAACTAGTCAATAATATTGATCTTACTTTTCTCTGCTAACTACAACTATGACTCATGTTTGTATGCTTGAATTTCACTTTCTACCAAGATTTTTATTACAAGCTGACATAGGAAAATACGATAAAAAGGAGTTCACTCTCGGCTTAATAAAAGTAACAGTAATAATAAAATGCCAAAAAATTGAAATATCACTTGTGCATCAAATCACTTTGTCGTCCCTGCATTCTGTTGATCTACATAATCTTTTCTAATTCAGTTCTTTGAAATCCCCTCCGTCCATACTATCATTTGTCGATTCGCTACTATACTTGTATTGATTAATCTACATGGAAATATTTGTGCAATAAGTTACCTAAAAAAAGGAAAATCCTAATGATCATACCTCATTTTTTAATTACAAATATATCTTTTCAGTGATGACCCAACTCCAATCACTGATATTTTTTGTTCTGCTTCTCTCCCCTTTCTTATTCTGTCACTTTTTCGGCACTGTCGTGATGCACTAGCAAAAACACTCATGAAGCATATCACTTTGTTTTACGCCTTAAATAATATCTGTGGTATTTTCAGAGCCTTGCAGTTGCTTTTACCAGAAACCTATTGAATTTGTTACATTGAGAACGCCATCACAATAAGTGAATGTACATTTACCCCATCTTTTCTTATTATTTACATCTCTGGACTGAACTTGCATTAGTTGTCAACCATTAGTCACTTATCACAATGCAGCTAATGCTATTCACGACAGTCTTTGTAAAGTAAATACGAGTCTCTAAAATTATTTATAATCTCATATGAAAAACATTATCCTCATATTTCTATGACCAGTGTAGCTTATACAATATCAGTCTAACTTCACAACTTGCTGCAGTAAATAATGTAGCAGCTGTGACAATTTGATCATGTCTGTAAACCTCGTGTAACACATTGTTATTTAAGAATACAGATGTTATCCTTATATAAAATTACAAAATTAAATAATTGGGGTAAGTATTAACCGGATTCAGTTATTAAAAACCTAGGCAAAGAAGACTATGGAACATAAAACGTAGTAACAATAATCCAGAATAAAAGTTAAGATACGAAATAGATTTAAAAATAACAGGAAAATAACAATACTGTCCAGCGCAACACTTTGAAGAGGTTTTCTGAGTATTGAGAAAGAAACAGATCTAAACAAAGTTTAATGCCTAGTTTTTCTAAATAAACGCAATTATACATATCGTTTACAAAGGATGAACGTTCCTATCAATGTTGAAATGTTGTTATCTCCTCTATGAATGGATCAAGTACAGTTTTTTCTAGAGATGATTAATGAATGTTTCCAGTTCTCAAAGTGTGCTTCAAATCATATTCACAAACCGCACAATTTCAGTTTGTTCAAGTAATGAAATGAGGGGTTAAACGCAGCTGGCACAATCAAAGTGTTAAGTAAAACAACGTGGATGTAGCTCATGAGAAGTTGGAAGAAACAAGGAAAATTAACAGTGACCGTGTCATCTAAAATCAAAAGATCCACTGAGCGTACTACTGAAGAAATAAAATTGACACTGAAGAATGAAGCAACGAGTTAAATTACAAAGTTTGTGTATGGAAAGGTTTTCATACACATTCATGAAAAACTTCCGAAAAGAGATCTTACAGTGATCAGTAATATATAACAGGAATTGACGTATAGGGAGCTATCCTCAGTGTGTTTTTGAAAAGGTTACGGATATAGTGGGTTAACTGGAAAAAGATAATCATAATAATAATAATGGCTTTATTCAATATATTTGGTACAACATGGAATTCTCGGCAGGTATTTTTTGATAAGTCTCATTCACGAAACCAACCAAAAGTAGTCAATGACTGCATACATATTTACATTTGAAAAATTACGTGTACAAATATCTGGTATTAAGATGAAATAACTTTTCCATCTGATCAAAATCTATACAACTTTTTAATTAGCAGCATGTTTAAGAATACAAGTTTTTGACTGGGTCAGTTCTTACCGTATATTCATCGCACAGTGTATTTTCTAAATAAGGTATCGTAGAGTTTTTAAACTTCTGCTTGTGTGCACGGATTCTAATGTATTGGTATCTTGTCCTAGAAGAAGATATACAAAGAGAAGGATTTGGATGGAGTGGATGTTTATTATCAGATAAAGTAACACTCGCCAGGATTTTGGAAGCATTTAAATGCTTGTCCAACGCCGTATTCATAATAACTTTAAATGGTCCACCACAAACTTTGCTAAACAACTTTCAGAATTCTCCGCAACACGTCAAAATCTCTTCTCAAAAGCCCTAGAAAGAATAACAGAGAATAGTAAAGGATAGTGGATAATGTGCGAGAGTGAAATGATTCTGACAAGAAAGTTCTTCAGACTCCTAGCTTCTGTTCCTTCGAAAAATAATTATTATTGTCAGTCATTAAAATGTGAATCTAAATATCATGACCTCAGTGTGCATCCTTGACAGTCGGTTTGTGATTTAGATTTGTCTTGTTCTGGAAACTGATTTATACAAGTTTCTTGGGCTGATAATCATTAGTGAATAATTACAAAATCTAGTGTTACATAAGTAAGATACGGTTATACGAATAATAGTCAGAATCAATGAACCAAGTAATTACAGTAGATACCGTTGATTTGAAAGCAAATAGAAAAAGATAACTGTTGCAATAAATTTTCAAAGACTTTATTTATTTATTTTTTAAAAAGTATTAAACTGAACTACAAATATGGCTTTAGACGTCATATTGTAGTGCCTCCACATAAACTTGAGTTCGCTCATATTTAATTTGATTAAGCCTTTCGATTAAAATATGTAACCAAGCTATTTGTATAGCAACAACCCATATGTCCCATTGGTAATTTTTATTTTCTGGTTTGTATGAGCTTGTACGACTGAGCATTGCTTACGCCTACGCGCTTACTCATCCTTTTCGCTTTAATGTTTATCTCTTAATATCCACATGAACTCACATGATTTGTATAGCTTGCTTTGGACCTTGTAAATGATTCGTCGCTTTTATTCATGTGTGTGCATGCCTATTTCGTTTTTCATGTCTGTCTGACTATACATTCTTAGTCATGCTCTATCTCTTGGACTTGGCTCAACAGCCTACTCCAATTCACGTCGATTTATTCATTTTATTCACTGCTTGTCCGCTTCGCTTTGTGGTGTGTCCCAAATAAACGTATTCAACACTACGAGTTCATTTTCTGATTTATAAACCGTCAGACGCTATTTAGTAACGATTGTCTGAACGAGTTAATTACCGAGCTTAAGAACACGCAGTCAATCGACACACTACAAATCGTGGGCTCGCCATTCGTATGGTGGCCCATTTCGACGTCGGACGTAAGCAATGCTCAGTCGTACTGTAGTGAAGGAGAACACAGGTGAAGGCAACCGAATTTTATTTAACGAAAATTACAGAGTTACTCAGTAAAATAGGAGGACCATATCGTAAACGCGTAATTTGCAAATCTTCAATCCATCATCAATCCATTGTATGACATTTCACTATTCATGCGTTTCATACAAATTCCATCGCGTTCTAACTCTTGCTTTCTTGATCTTCCCCCATCTTCTGCTGCCAGACATTACGTTTACACTCGCGTCATATACTACTTATAAGTAGCGCGCACCACAGTACAAGCTCATACAAACCAGAAAATAAAAATTACCAATGGGACATATGGGTTGTTGCTATACAAATAGCTTGGTTACATATTTTAATCGAAAGGCTTAATCAAATTAAATATGAGCGAACTCAAGTTTATGTGGAGGCACTACAATATGACGTCTAAAGCCATATTTGTAGTTCAGTTTAATACTTTTTAAAAAATAAACAAATAAAGTCTTTGAAAACTTATTGCAACAGTTATCTTTTTCTATTTGCTTTGTCCAATGTTTGTTCATTCGTCTCATATCTTTCTCTATTTCTCGGTGTAATGTGTTCCTTGGCCTTCCTCTTTTCCTTCGACCTTGAGGGTTCCATGTAAGGGCTTGTCTCGTGACGCAGTTAGGTGCTTTTCGTAGTGTGTGTCCTATCCACTTCCACCGTTTCTTTCTGATTTCCTCCTCCACTGGAATCTCGTTTGTTCTCTCCCACAGTACTTTGTTGTTGATCGTGTCTGGCCAACCAATCCGAAGTATTTTGCACAGACAACTGTTAATAAACACTTGTATCTTCTGGATGATGGCTTTCGTAGTTCTCCAGGTTTCGGCTCCATACAATAGAACTGTCTTCACATTTGTATTGAAAATCCTGATTTTGGTTTTGGTTGAAAGTTGTTTGGAGTTCCAGATATTTTTCAACTGTAGAAATGCAGCCCTTGCTTTGCCAATCCGCGCCCTCATATCTGCATCGGATCCACCTTGGTTGTCGAAGATGCTGCCCAGATACGTAAAGGTGTTAACGTCCTGCATGGCATCTTCATCAAGAGTGATTTGGTTGGTGCATGTTGTGTTGCATCGGAGAATTTTGCTTTTTCCTTTATGTATGTTGAGACCTACTGCTGCGGAGGCTGCTGCTACACTGGTCGTCTTCTGTTGCACTTGTTGTTGCGTGTGCGATAGAAGAGCCAGGTCATCTTGTGGTGCTGTGGTGCGAACTACTTATAAGTAGTATATAGCGTGATTGTCAACGTAAAGTCTGGTAGCATAATATGGGGGGAAGATCAAGAAAGGAAGAGTCAGAAAACAATGGAATTTGTATGAAACGCATGAAGAGTGACAATGGATTGATGTTTGGCAACAGGAACAGTCCAGTTCCATAGGATGAACTGATCTTTTGCAAATGAACGATTTACGATATGGTTTTCCGATTTTACTGAGTAACTCTGTAATCATCGTTAAATACAATTCGGTTGCCTCCACCTGTGTTCTCATTCGCTACATTTGGTGTCGCTGCCTACGCAAAGGATGGAGATTCCATGGCCGAAGGAGTTTGAAGAGGGGGATGTGCGGGGCTTCCTGAAGGAGTTTGAGGCCGTGGAGGAGCTGGTGGGGGTGAAGGAACCGAAGGCGAAGCTGGTGGTGCTGGGGACGCTGCTGAGAGGAAGGGCGAGGGCCGTATATGACGGCTTGGACGGTGCTGGCGGGAAGACGCCATGGGAGGCGGTCGTTGAGCGGCTGATGACCGAGTTCGACGGCCCGGTGGACAGGGGAGAGGCGTTGCGGAAGTTCCGGTTGGCGAGGCTGTCGGCTGATGGTGACCCGCTGGTGCTCGCTGTGGAACTCAAAAGGTTGCTGCGCCGTGCGTTGCCGAATATCGGTGAGGAGTCGGAGGCACAACTGTTGGCGTCGCAATTTATTGAGAGTGTGCCTGCCGCTGTGTCCCAGCAGCTGAGATTAGTAAATGCAGCACAACCTATGGACATCGGTGAACTGGCGAAGGTGACTCGTCAGCTGATGACACGAACAGTAGCTCCGGTCGGGTGCGAAAAGCAGGAGATAAATACTTTCGAGAAGAAGATTGAGGAGTTAGAGCGTGAGATAGCAGCATTACGAGTAAATCATAAAAGGAACGATAGATGTTACGCTTGTGGAGAGGCAGGACATTGGAAGATAAACTGTCCAAGAAGACGACGACGACGATATTTTAAACATTATAACGTGTTTTCTTTCCACCCTAGGAATTGGGAGGTTCTTGCACTAGTAGATAGAGGGGCAATTTATGCCAGAGTGTACATAAATGAACGGGAGTTAGTGTGTTTGATTGATACAGGGGCAGCTATATCGTTAATAAGCAAAGAGCAATGTAAGACAATTAAACCATGTACATTAGCTGTCCACATCATAGGAGGGCATATGCTAGAGGTGTTGGGGGTATCTAACAGTATTGTAAAAATGAGTGGAGCTGAGATAAATTTTCCGTTCGTGGTAACCACAAGCTTATCGAGACCGATATTAGGAGCAGATTTCCTAAGAGAGGTAAAAGCAATAATTGACTTGAGAAGCGGGAAAATGGTCACAAAGTACGGTTCATTGCCAATACATGAAAGTAGAGAAGTGGCTGAAATAAGGATGGCAACGGACGACTCGACCAAGAAACCTAACGTTAACGAGTTATGCGCAAAGTATGCGAAACTGTTCACTGGAGATGGGGAGCCGTATGGATTTTGTGACAAAGTAAAGCATGAAATTCCTATAAAGAACGACCGAGTAAATATATTTACAACACGTCGTGTCCCAGTGCATTTAGAGGCCGAGGTAAATCGACAGGTCCAGGAAATGTTGAAGGAAGGGATAATTGAGGAAGCAGACAGCCCGTATAGCTCACCGGTACTCTTGGTAAAGAAACCCAATGGAAAGTATAGATTTTGCGTCGACTTTAGAGAACTGAATAATATAACAGACCTGAAACCGTGCGCAATGCCAACAGTAGTAGAAACATTAGATCGATTACAGAATGCCACGGTGTTTACAGTGCTGGATTTACGGTCAGGTTATTGGCAACTATCTATAAAAGATAGCGATCGCAAAAAGACAGCATTTACTATACGGGATAAACAGTATCGATTTAAAAGAATGCCGTTCGGGTTGGCTGGTGCACCGTTCACGTTCAGAAGATTGATGACGCTGCTGCTTAAGAATCTAGATAATGTTGAGGTATATGGCGACGATGTAGTTGTATACAGCCTGACGGAAACAGATCACGTCAAGCACGTGGAAGCGGTCTTAAAGCGAATTGACGAATTTGGGCTTCGAATTAATAAGGAAAAGTCTCAGATAGCGAAAAACAGCGTCATATTGTTAGGACATAAAGTGGGAAATGGAGAAATAAAGCCATTACCAGAGAAAATTCTTACCATAAAAAATATTGCAGTACCTAATTCGAAAAGGAAGTTGAGACAGTTCCTGGGAAGAGTGGCGTTCTATAGTCGGTTTGTCAATAATTTCAACGAAATAGCAGCGCCCTTATATAAGTTGCTGAGCAACACGAAGTTTACATGGACTGAGGCTGCCGAACAAACGTTCAACCGAATCAAAAACATGCTAGACGATCGTCAGATGACGCTGCGACTGCCTGAACCCGGTAAACTGTTTACAGTGGCCACAGATGCAAGTGATCATGGTATAGGTGCGGTATTGAGTCAGGCTGATATAGTGGTGGAATACGCAAGTCGCGTTCTCACACCCGCCGAACAGAAGTATTCAACGATCGAGAAGGAATGCCTAGCAATCGTGTGGGCAGTAGAGAAATGGAGACCGTACCTTTTAGGTAGACGATTTCACATCGAGACGGATCATAAGCCCCTACAATGGTTGAAAACAGCAAAAGACCCTCGGGGGAAGTTGGCTCGATGGATGCTACGTCTGCAGGAGTATGATTTCAGCATCGGGCATGTGCCAGGGGAGGAAAATGTAATGGCAGATTATTTGTCAAGACCGGACACCGAAGCCGAACTTCCAGAGATAGCGTGTGCAGTTAACGGCCTAGAGGGAGACCCCCTAGAACTCGTCCGACATCAGAAAGCCGACCCTAACCTTCGAGAGGTAATCAGAGTGATAAAAGAGGGAGAAGATGTTGACAAGAGTAGAACAGATAAAGAATTAACAGTGTTGCTGAGGCAGAAGGAGAGACTGAGAGTGAACGGATACGGAGCCTTGACCTGGCGGGATGATGACGAGAATTGGGTAGCAATAATCCCAAAAGATGGATAAATGCCGTGCCGATGGCGGACCAACGTGCAAGGACGGTGACGGAAGCGGTAATGCGGCACATTGTGGCGGACCATGGGATACCAAAGATAATATTAACCGATCAAGGTCCCTGTTTCGAGAGTGATGAGTTCAAGTCCCGTCTAAAGCAGTTAGGTATCAAGAGAGTACGAACAACGCCGTATCATCCACAGACGAATGGGTTAACGGAAAGGAATAACCGAACGCTAAAGGAATGGCTAGCATCTAAAGGGGGTGACTGGGAGAAAGAATTACCATTAATCTTGCTGGCACATCGTGCCTCGGCACAGGGAACAACCAGGAAGTCACCGTTCCAGCTGATGTACGGCAGACGGCCGAGACTACCAACGCATGATAAAACCTGGCCGCAACAACAGAGGTGGAATACAACAAGATTGAGAACAGAGCGGAGACAAGCAATCAGGAATGTGAGAGAGAAACAAACATCAGACATGGAAAAGTCAGAACAGGAGAGAAAGAACTGGAGATTGTTTGAAGTGGGAGATCAGGTGAAGTGTAGAGAACGGAAATATACCACAGGAAGAGGGCCAGGGTCAGGTAAGCTGATCCCGAAGTGGGAGGGACCGTACGTCGTCACCGAGAGGCGCGGCGCAGTGTATACGATCCAGAAAGGAAACAAACAGAAACGCGTGAATGCCAGTGAACTCCAAAGGTGGTTCCAAGTGCGCCAAGAGGGCGAGCCACAAACACTGATGAAGAAGACGGCTGTACGGAGATCAGAAAGACTGCGACGACAGCTTAATAAAAGGGGGGACGAGTGTGGTGCTGTGGTGCGAACTACTTATAAGTAGTATATAGCGTGATTGTCAACGTAAAGTCTGGTAGCATAATATGGGGGGAAGATCAAGAAAGGAAGAGTCAGAAAACAATGGAATTTGTATGAAACGCATGAAGAGTGACAATGGATTGATGTTTGGCAACAGGAACAGTCCAGTTCCATAGGATGAACTGATCTTTTGCAAATGAACGATTTACGATATGGTTTTCCGATTTTACTGAGTAACTCTGTAATTATCGTTAAATACAATTCGGTTGCCTCCACCTGTGTTCTCATTCGCTACATTTGGTGTCGCTGCCTACGCAAAGGATGGAGATTCCATGGCCGAAGGAGTTTGAAGAGGGGGATGTGCGGGGCTTCCTGAAGGAGTTTGAGGCCGTGGAGGAGCTGGTGGGGGTGAAGGAACCGAAGGCGAAGCTGGTGGTGCTGGGGACGCTGCTGAGAGGAAGGGCGAGGGCCGTATATGACGGCTTGGACGGTGCTGGCGGGAAGACGCCATGGGAGGCGGTCGTTGAGCGGCTGATGACCGAGTTCGACGGCCCGGTGGACAGGGGAGAGGCGTTGCGGAAGTTCCGGTTGGCGAGGCTGTCGGCTGATGGTGACCCGCTGGTGCTCGCTGTGGAACTCAAAAGGTTGCTGCGCCGTGCGTTGCCGAATATCGGTGAGGAGTCGGAGGCACAACTGTTGGCGTCGCAATTTATTGAGAGTGTGCCTGCCGCTGTGTCCCAGCAGCTGAGATTAGTAAATGCAGCACAACCTATGGACATCGGTGAACTGGCGAAGGTGACTCGTCAGCTGATGACACGAACAGTAGCTCCGGTCGGGTGCGAAAAGCAGGAGATAAATACTTTCGAGAAGAAGATTGAGGAGTTAGAGCGTGAGATAGCAGCATTACGAGTAAATCATAAAAGGAACGATAGATGTTACGCTTGTGGAGAGGCAGGACATTGGAAGATAAACTGTCCAAGAAGACGACGACGACGATATTTTAAACATTATAACGTGTTTTCTTTCCACCCTAGGAATTGGGAGGTTCTTGCACTAGTAGATAGAGGGGCAATTTATGCCAGAGTGTACATAAATGAACGGGAGTTAGTGTGTTTGATTGATACAGGGGCAGCTATATCGTTAATAAGCAAAGAGCAATGTAAGACAATTAAACCATGTACATTAGCTGTCCACATCATAGGAGGGCATATGCTAGAGGTGTTGGGGGTATCTAACAGTATTGTAAAAATGAGTGGAGCTGAGATAAATTTTCCGTTCGTGGTAACCACAAGCTTATCGAGACCGATATTAGGAGCAGATTTCCTAAGAGAGGTAAAAGCAATAATTGACTTGAGAAGCGGGAAAATGGTCACAAAGTACGGTTCATTGCCAATACATGAAAGTAGAGAAGTGGCTGAAATAAGGATGGCAACGGACGACTCGACCAAGAAACCTAACGTTAACGAGTTATGCGCAAAGTATGCGAAACTGTTCACTGGAGATGGGGAGCCGTATGGATTTTGTGACAAAGTAAAGCATGGAATTCCTATAAAGAACGACCGAGTAAATATATTTACAACACGTCGTGTCCCAGTGCATTTAGAGGCCGAGGTAAATCGACAGGTCCAGGAAATGTTGAAGGAAGGGATAATTGAGGAAGCAGACAGCCCGTATAGCTCACCGGTACTCTTGGTAAAGAAACCCAATGGAAAGTATAGATTTTGCGTCGACTTTAGAGAACTGAATAATATAACAGACCTGAAACCGTGCGCAATGCCAACAGTAGTAGAAACACTAGATCGATTACAGAATGCCACGGTGTTTACAGTGCTGGATTTACGGTCAGGTTATTGGCAACTATCTATAAAAGATAGCGATCGCAAAAAGACAGCATTTACTATACGGGATAAACAGTATCGATTTAAAAGAATGCCGTTCGGGTTGGCTGGTGCACCGTTCACGTTCAGAAGATTGATGACGCTGCTGCTTAAGAATCTAGATAATGTTGAGGTATATGGCGACGATGTAGTTGTATACAGCCTGACGGAAACAGATCACGTCAAGCACGTGGAAGCGGTCTTAAAGCGAATTGACGAATTTGGGCTTCGAATTAATAAGGAAAAGTCTCAGATAGCGAAAAACAGCGTCATATTGTTAGGACATAAAGTGGGAAATGGAGAAATAAAGCCATTACCAGAGAAAATTCTTACCATAAAAAATATTGCAGTACCTAATTCGAAAAGGAAGTTGAGACAGTTCCTGGGAAGAGTGGCGTTCTATAGTCGGTTTGTCAATAATTTCAACGAAATAGCAGCGCCCTTATATAAGTTGCTGAGCAACACGAAGTTTACATGGACTGAGGCTGCCGAACAAACGTTCAACCGAATCAAAAACATGCTAGACGATCGTCAGATGACGCTGCGACTGCCTGAACCCGGTAAACTGTTTACAGTGGCCACAGATGCAAGTGATCATGGTATAGGTGCGGTATTGAGTCAGGCTGATATAGTGGTGGAATACGCAAGTCGCGTTCTCACACCCGCCGAACAGAAGTATTCAACGATCGAGAAGGAATGCCTAGCAATCGTGTGGGCAGTAGAGAAATGGAGACCGTACCTTTTAGGTAGACGATTTCACATCGAGACGGATCATAAGCCCCTACAATGGTTGAAAACAGCAAAAGACCCTCGGGGGAAGTTGGCTCGATGGATGCTACGTCTGCAGGAGTATGATTTCAGCATCGGGCATGTGCCAGGGGAGGAAAATGTAATGGCAGATTATTTGTCAAGACCGGACACCGAAGCCGAACTTCCAGAGATAGCGTGTGCAGTTAACGGCCTAGAGGGAGACCCCCTAGAACTCGTCCGACATCAGAAAGCCGACCCTAACCTTCGAGAGGTAATCAGAGTGATAAAAGAGGGAGAAGATGTTGACAAGAGTAGAACAGATAAAGAATTAACAGTGTTGCTGAGGCAGAAGGAGAGACTGAGAGTGAACGGATACGGAGCCTTGACCTGGCGGGATGATGACGAGAATTGGGTAGCAATAATCCCAAAAGATGGATAAATGCCGTGCCGATGGCGGACCAACGTGCAAGGACGGTGACGGAAGCGGTAATGCGGCACATTGTGGCGGACCATGGGATACCAAAGATAATATTAACCGATCAAGGTCCCTGTTTCGAGAGTGATGAGTTCAAGTCCCGTCTAAAGCAGTTAGGTATCAAGAGAGTACGAACAACGCCGTATCATCCACAGACGAATGGGTTAACGGAAAGGAATAACCGAACGCTAAAGGAATGGCTAGCATCTAAAGGGGGTGACTGGGAGAAAGAATTACCATTAATCTTGCTGGCACATCGTGCCTCGGCACAGGGAACAACCAGGAAGTCACCGTTCCAGCTGATGTACGGCAGACGGCCGAGACTACCAACGCATGATAAAACCTGGCCGCAACAACAGAGGTGGAATACAACAAGATTGAGAACAGAGCGGAGACAAGCAATCAGGAATGTGAGAGAGAAACAAACATCAGACATGGAAAAGTCAGAACAGGAGAGAAAGAACTGGAGATTGTTTGAAGTGGGAGATCAGGTGAAGTGTAGAGAACGGAAATATACCACAGGAAGAGGGCCAGGGTCAGGTAAGCTGATCCCGAAGTGGGAGGGACCGTACGTCGTCACCGAGAGGCGCGGCGCAGTGTATACGATCCAGAAAGGAAACAAACAGAAACGCGTGAATGCCAGTGAACTCCAAAGGTGGTTCCAAGTGCGCCAAGAGGGCGAGCCACAAACACTGATGAAGAAGACGGCTGTACGGAGATCAGAAAGACTGCGACGACAGCTTAATAAAAGGGGGGACGAGTGTGGTGCTGTGGTGCGAACTACTTATAAGTAGTATATAGCGTGATTGTCAACGTAAAGTCTGGTAGCATAATATGGGGGGAAGATCAAGAAAGGAAGAGTCAGAAAACAATGGAATTTGTATGAAACGCATGAAGAGTGACAATGGATTGATGTTTGGCAACAGGAACAGTCCAGTTCCATAGGATGAACTGATCTTTTGCAAATGAACGATTTACGATATGGTTTTCCGATTTTACTGAGTAACTCTGTAATTATCGTTAAATACAATTCGGTTGCCTCCACCTGTGTTCTCATTCGCTACATTTGGTGTCGCTGCCTACGCAAAGGATGGAGATTCCATGGCCGAAGGAGTTTGAAGAGGGGGATGTGCGGGGCTTCCTGAAGGAGTTTGAGGCCGTGGAGGAGCTGGTGGGGGTGAAGGAACCGAAGGCGAAGCTGGTGGTGCTGGGGACGCTGCTGAGAGGAAGGGCGAGGGCCGTATATGACGGCTTGGACGGTGCTGGCGGGAAGACGCCATGGGAGGCGGTCGTTGAGCGGCTGATGACCGAGTTCGACGGCCCGGTGGACAGGGGAGAGGCGTTGCGGAAGTTCCGGTTGGCGAGGCTGTCGGCTGATGGTGACCCGCTGGTGCTCGCTGTGGAACTCAAAAGGTTGCTGCGCCGTGCGTTGCCGAATATCGGTGAGGAGTCGGAGGCACAACTGTTGGCGTCGCAATTTATTGAGAGTGTGCCTGCCGCTGTGTCCCAGCAGCTGAGATTAGTAAATGCAGCACAACCTATGGACATCGGTGAACTGGCGAAGGTGACTCGTCAGCTGATGACACGAACAGTAGCTCCGGTCGGGTGCGAAAAGCAGGAGATAAATACTTTCGAGAAGAAGATTGAGGAGTTAGAGCGTGAGATAGCAGCATTACGAGTAAATCATAAAAGGAACGATAGATGTTACGCTTGTGGAGAGGCAGGACATTGGAAGATAAACTGTCCAAGAAGACGACGACGACGATATTTTAAACATTATAACGTGTTTTCTTTCCACCCTAGGAATTGGGAGGTTCTTGCACTAGTAGATAGAGGGGCAATTTATGCCAGAGTGTACATAAATGAACGGGAGTTAGTGTGTTTGATTGATACAGGGGCAGCTATATCGTCAATAGGCAAAGAGCAATGTAAGACAATCAAACCACGTACATCAGCTGTCCACACCATAGGAGGGCATATGTTAGAGGTGTTGGGGGTATCTACCAGTATTGTAAAAATAGGTGGAGCTGAGATAAATTTTCCGTTCTTGGTAAACACAAACTTATCGAGACCGATATTACGAGCAGATTTCCTAAGAGAGGTAAAAGCAATAATTGACTTGAGAAGCGGCAAAATGGTCACAAAGTATGGTTCACTGCCAATACACGAAAGCAGAGAAGAGGCTGAAATAAGGATGGCAACGGACGACTCGACCAAGAAACCTAACGTTAACGAGTTATGCGCAAAGTATGCGAAACTGTTCACTGGAGATGGGGAGCCGTATGGATTTTGTGACAAAGTAAAGCATGGAATTCCTATAAAGAACGACCGAGTAAATATATTTACAACACGTCGTGTCCCAGTGCATTTAGAGGCCGAGGTAAATCGACAGGTCCAGGAAATGTTGAAGGAAGGGATAATTGAGGAAGCAGACAGCCCGTATAGCTCACCGGTACTCTTGGTAAAGAAACCCAATGGAAAGTATAGATTTTGCGTCGACTTTAGAGAACTGAATAATATAACAGACCTGAAACCGTGCGCAATGCCAACAGTAGTAGAAACATTAGATCGATTACAGAATGCCACGGTGTTTACAGTGCTGGATTTACGGTCAGGTTATTGGCAACTATCTATAAAAGATAGCGATCGCAAAAAGACAGCATTTACTATACGGGATAAACAGTATCGATTTAAAAGAATGCCGTTCGGGTTGGCTGGTGCACCGTTCACGTTCAGAAGATTGATGACGCTGCTGCTTAAGAATCTAGATAATGTTGAGGTATATGGCGACGATGTAGTTGTATACAGCCTGACGGAAACAGATCACGTCAAGCACGTGGAAGCGGTCTTAAAGCGAATTGACGAATTTGGGCTTCGAATTAATAAGGAAAAGTCTCAGATAGCGAAAAACAGCGTCATATTGTTAGGACATAAAGTGGGAAATGGAGAAATAAAGCCATTACCAGAGAAAATTCTTACCATAAAAAATATTGCAGTACCTAATTCGAAAAGGAAGTTGAGACAGTTCCTGGGAAGAGTGGCGTTCTATAGTCGGTTTGTCAATAATTTCAACGAAATAGCAGCGCCCTTATATAAGTTGCTGAGCAACACGAAGTTTACATGGACTGAGGCTGCCGAACAAACGTTCAACCGAATCAAAAACATGCTAGACGATCGTCAGATGACGCTGCGACTGCCTGAACCCGGTAAACTGTTTACAGTGGCCACAGATGCAAGTGATCATGGTATAGGTGCGGTATTGAGTCAGGCTGATATAGTGGTGGAATACGCAAGTCGCGTTCTCACACCCGCCGAACAGAAGTATTCAACGATCGAGAAGGAATGCCTAGCAATCGTGTGGGCAGTAGAGAAATGGAGACCGTACCTTTTAGGTAGACGATTTCACATCGAGACGGATCATAAGCCCCTACAATGGTTGAAAACAGCAAAAGACCCTCGGGGGAAGTTGGCTCGATGGATGCTACGTCTGCAGGAGTATGATTTCAGCATCGGGCATGTGCCAGGGGAGGAAAATGTAATGGCAGATTATTTGTCAAGACCGGACACCGAAGCCGAACTTCCAGAGATAGCGTGTGCAGTTAACGGCCTAGAGGGAGACCCCCTAGAACTCGTCCGACATCAGAAAGCCGACCCTAACCTTCGAGAGGTAATCAGAGTGATAAAAGAGGGAGAAGATGTTGACAAGAGTAGAACAGATAGTACCTTTTTAGTTTGGTCAAATTCTATCAACGTTTTATTCCTCACACAGCAGAAAAATTTACGACTGTTTGTAATATGTGTGAACATTGCATCCGTTGTCAACTAGGATGCAGCAGCCGTAGGTCGCTCTCCCTCTTGATTTATTTACCTGTTTGAATTTTTAATTTGTCGCGTTCCAGTCTCCGCGTACGCTTACCCGTACGCCTTCGAAAGTAACCACCGGTGCAACAATGGATAAGTGGTGAGACACTATCCTCATACTCACTTCCTCATTTTTGTTCTCTTTGTATCCTGAGTCGACATTATTCGATCGTGGCTGGAGTTTGCCTGATCACCCACATTATTTTTGGTGCACTGTCGATGTTATGTTTCCAAATGCATGTGGCATACTTATGGTTTTCAGCGTTTCGTTTTCGTAGTTTGCCGCTCCCTCGCTCAAACTGGTTCCGTCCTACGTCTGCAGATTCCTGTTGTATGAACCACTACGGTTGCAATATTTGGATACGAGTCACGCTGACGTGTCTTGACAACCTATGCAAAACACCTGGCACGTTACAACTGGTACAATCCAACTTAAAAGACCGGTGACAGCTATAGCTTCATTGGTCGCATCCTGTACGTCAGACCTTACGCCTTATAAGCGTATGTAGTCCGACTAGCCCCTTCGCCACTGTATTGTTATGCATTTACCTGGAGAACACAATTGCTGGAACGGACACAGTGATTATTTCAAACAATTATTTATATATAACTGTTCTTTTGAACCCCTATCAGTTGAACTGCAGAAAAACAATATCTCGCATGCCAAGCGTGTTACTGTGATTCCGTGTTTCGCCTCGGTGGTTGTTAGCGGCTGCTTTATTCGGTCTTGATATCATTTCAATATCACGAGATCACGAATCAATACACCTCGTTTTCAAGTCTTATGGCTACTTCTGATTTCTAGGGGTAATGAATTTTATTTTGAAGACTTTGCGACTAGTAAATTAATTGTCACTTCACTAGTAACGGTATCTGTCTACGATAAAGTGTAATAATTTATTTGCAAATATCAACATGATACAGGAAGGATGCCAATTTACAGGCAACATCAAAATGTCGAATCTGAAGACATATTTTTTTGTAAAAATTTGTTCAGTTACTTAAATATTTCTTATGACAGATTATCTTCTTAAAGATGAGTTCACCTCATCACATGCATTTATCGATAATTTTTCAGACTGAGCGATACAAATATTTGGCGCGATTTACGACGGTTGCGTTATTGCGAGCACGTGAATGCTAGGAAAAAAGGCATATAAGAAGTATTGATTGTATAGGTTTGCACTGATATTGTTGACCTACGTCATATGATAAAATGACAGGCTTTCGGTCATTGTAATCAATTTATCCGCACATCTACAGACTAATATTTGTAGATCAGAATAAGGTACTGTAAGAGAGAAACAGAGAAAAAGGGGCAAGTTGCAGAACAGAAAATATTGTCGTCTGAAGCCAAAAAATTAGGCTCTATTTGGTATTTATTGAGAAAAAGTAATAAGGCTGTGAAACGTTTGACTATTCAAGGGTGTTTTACTAACTCTACTCTTTTAACTGAACTTTCGAATTCAACGTACATAAATCTAGCTTCTTACTGCAACTTCTCTTCTATCCACGTGACACTCCACAAAACCTTCATTTGTGGGTTATATTCATGCTTTTCGAAGCTTTTACGCTTACAGTTATGTTTCGAATCCCAATATTCCGTAATTAAATCTGTGAAACGTTTTGCAGTATCCACCTGAAATTAGAAGCACAAAAAGTGCGCGAAATTTGAGATTACGGAATCAATTTTAGGCATTTGAATACATTTCCAAAATCTACTATTCCTTGCATCATTTGAAGACATTTGACCTTGAATCAATACTAAAGTTGCTTCTGACAACCAATTTTTATCGAATAATGACTGACTGTTCCTTTTAAAGATTGTTTTAGTAGTTGATACTTAACACGTGGTCTTCCAGTTTTATCAATCAGTCTAGAATTCCTCATTTACATGATATGAATCTGGCAGACATATTTCTCTCAAATAATTGTTTCTTGATGCAACCTGGGTAAACATCCGCTTCGCTTCAATTTTATCATCAGTTACCAGTGCCAATTTTGCAAACATTTCGCAAATATTTGCGTCAGTCAATGAAAGCTGTTTGTGTTATTGTGATCTGTTTTTGTAGGTTTTATTCATTTTATTAGTTTCAAAACGATTTGCCCAAATTTCCCCGTTTTGTGTGCAGCATGTCGACTCTACCAGAGTAAAATCTTTTCTGAAAATCGGACGCATTGGAAGTGATCTGTACAAATTAAAGAGTATACCTTCTATCCACAAGTTATCTTAAATGTAATAAATTCATGTACAATTGATTCATGTACAAATGATTCATGATCTAACCACATCTTAAGGCTTTACATATAGAACATTATATCTTGTTATGTATATTGATTGTTTCATTGAAATTTTTTTAGATTTTTTTTATGTCTTCAAGTTTGTTCATAGTAAACTAATGAAAATTGTACACATATGCAATGAGATACCGCTGACTAGATAATAGAATTTCAGAAAACAACTTAATTAATAATGAAATAATATTTTGGTAAACTCTTTCATTCTCCATCTTGATCAAGTTTATGATTACATTGCCAGATTTGATTTGATTCTCAGTCGCTGTCGAGATTTCTTCAAACATGTTTCATGCCTTTCAGTAATAAGTATTCAAGTTTGTTTATTTCTTACTTTTGATGTTTTACTGCTTGTCAGAAGCTAGTACACGGGATTAAATTTGTAATTCAATGTTGGTTTGTATGTTGAGTAGGAAGTGCACTCAGCTTACTGGTTGACACAATGAAATTCTCTTCAAGATGTGTCTGCCAGCTCTCTAAATTTGATATACGACGAAGTGATTGATATCTGTTTGGAGTTCCAGATATTTTTCAACTGTGGAAATGCAGCCATTGCTTTGCCAATCCGTGCCCTCACATCTGCATCGGATCCACCTTGATTGTCGATGATGTTGCCCAGATATGTATAGGTGTTAATGTCCTCCAAGGCATCTCCATCAAGAGTGATTTGAGTGGTGCATGTTGTGTTGCATCGGAGAATTTTGCTTTTTCCTTTATGTACGTTCAGACCTACTGCTGCAGAGGCTGCTGCTACACTCGTCGTCTTCTCTTGCATTTGTTGTTGAGTTTGCGATAGAAGAGTCAGGTCATCTGCGAAGTCCAGATCGTCCAGCTGCGTCCTAATTGTCTAGTTGATACCGTGCTTCTCTCCAGATGTTGACGTCTTCATAATCCAGTCGATGACCAGGAGAAAGAGAAAGGTTGAGAGTTAGCAACCTTGCCTGACACCGGTCTTAACCACGAAGAAGTCTGTCAGCCGACCTGCGTGCACGATTTTGCAGTTGAATCCATCACAAGATTTCCGTATGATGAAGACTATTCTCAGGCACACCGTAGTGTCGAAGAAGCCTCCACGGTGTTCTTCTGTCGAAGCTATAAAATGCTTTCTAGTAGTCAATGAAGTTGATGTGGAGTGGTGAGTTCCATTCAATTGATTGTTCCACAATGATCCGTAATGTAGCAATTTGGTCAGTACACGATCGATCCTTCCGAAATCCGGCCTGTTGATCTCGAAGTTGGGCGTCTACGAAGTCCTTCATTCTGTTTAACAATACCCTGTTGAAGACTTTGCCTAGTATTGAAAGAAGAGTGATGCCTCTGTAGTTCTCACACTTGCTGAGATCGCCCTTCTTCGTTAATTTGATCAGGTATCCTTCTTTCCAATCTGATGGTACTTGTTCCTCATCCCAAATCTTCTTGAAGAGAATGTGAAATATTTTCGCAGTTGCTTCCACATCTGCTTTCATTGCCTCTGCTGGAATGTTGTCTGGTCCTGCTGCTTTGCCGTTCTTGATTTGTCTGATGGCCATACTGATCTCCTCAATCGTAGGTGCGCCAATATTAATTGGGAGGTCCTTGGATGCTGCTTCGATGTTGGGTGTGTTCAGTGGGGCTGTTCGATTCAGGAGTTCCTCAAAGTGCTCTGCCCACCTACTTCGCTGTTCTTCAGTGTTGCTGGTTACTTTGCCTTCCTTGTTTTTCACTGGTCGTTCTGGCTTACGATAGTTTCCAGTGAGCTTCTTTGTTGTTTCGTACAATCGTCTCAAGTTTCCGTCTCTTACAGCCCTTTCCGCCGTCATCGCTAGATCTTCCACATATTTTTGTTTGTCAGCTTTGATGCTCTTCTTCACTTCCCTGTTTGCTTCTGTGTATGCAGCTTGTGCCTTAACTTTCTCTGCTGTTTTTCGGCTGACATTCACTGCTGCCTTCTTGTTCCTCCTTCCTTCAATTTTTGCGAGAGTATCAACAGAGATCCATTCCTTATGATGCTGCTTCTTGCGACCAAGGACCTCCTGACATGTTGAAGTGATTGCCTCCTTAATCCCTTTCCAATTGTTCTCCAATGTTGTGTCCTCTCCATTGTGTAGATCCTGAAAGGCCTGGAACCTATTGGTGAGGGCTATCCTGAATTCGTTGAGTTTTACAGTATCCCGAAGAAAGGCCGTATTAAACTTGTGCGATGTTGTCTGTCCCGTTGTCCAGTGCTTCTTTAGTTTCAGTTTCATTTTGGCGATTAGCAAATGGTGATCTGAGGCTATATCAGCTCCTCTTCTGGTTCTCACATCGTCCAGAGTCCTTCTGAACGTTTCGTTGATACAGATATGATCAATTTGGTTTTGAGTAGTGTGGTCCGGTGAAATCCATGTGGCTTTGTGAATGCGTTTGTGCGGGAATATTGTGCCACCGATGACCAGTTTGTTGAAGGCACATAGGTTTGCAAATCTCTCACCGTTTTCGTTTCTTTCTCCCAGTCCATGTCGTCCCATGATGTCTTCATATCCAGTGTTGTCCATTCCAACCTTGGCATTCAGGTCTCCCATAAGAATCGTCAAATCCTTTGGTGAACATTTCTCGACGATTGACTGCAGCCTCTCGTATAACTGATCTTTAACGTCGTCATTGTAGTCATTGGTATGTGCATGACATTGGATGACGTTCATTGTAATCTCCTCTTTCTTTATTTTGAAGGGTGATTTAATGATCCTCGGTCCATGAGATTTCAATCCTATCAGTGTCTTTTGTGCATGTCTGGACAGCATCAGTGCAACTTCTTGTGTATGTGAAGCATTTTCCTTTTCATGACCAGAGTATAACAGCAGTTCTCCTGAAGCTAGTCTCATTTGTCCTACCTGTGTCCAATGCGTTTCACTGATGCCGAGCACCACGAGGTTGTATCTTTTCATTTCTGCTGCAACTTGAAATAGTCTTCCAGTATCCCACAATGCATGAACGTTCCATGTACCTAAAAGAATGGTTGCTCTGGTTGTGAGAACAGGCATCGGCCTCGTGACTTCCGAGGGAACTCGGCTTTCATCACGCGACGTCATCATTCATCTTCCAACTCCCAGGGCAGAGTTAAAATGGTTTGGATTATTTTTTCTGGTTAGCGTTTTTTTGGCGAGTTAGATTTCGACGGAATGGGATCGCCAACATCATGTCCAACCCTCCTCCTTTATCCGGGCTTGGGACCGGCAGTAGCCCCTAAGGTTCTACTGGCGGAGTTAAAAGATTGTTCGTTAGTTATTTTAATTCTGTTTTATTTTGTTGAAGGCTGTTAGGCTCGAAAATCTCCGCAGCTCGTCTCGTGGTTTTTGACTATTTTGTTCGCTTTTACTTGTCAGCTGCTTCACAAAACTTCACGTGAAGCCTTTCGGTTGAAATCAATGAAAAATTCATTCACTTTTCAAATCGATAAGCCGTTGAACTGTCTCATTATATATCCAGGGATCACTTGGATTAGCTGAGATAAGAAAGTTTTGTTTGTCACGTCTCATTATGAATAAGAATCATAATACGCATTTTCAGAACTTCAACTAAGTATTTAAAGTAAAATTTCAATCAATATTGATGAAAATATAGCTCATTAGTAAGCTTATAAACAAAAGAATATGCGTTATAAATACTATGAATTAACAGTCGAATAAACAATGACAAAGGTGATTGTAATTAGTCTGATTAACTTTCCTGTTTGTCGTGCAAAACTTGAAACTAAATAAATTCATTGAATAATTTTTGATTGTATCGAATAACTTTTGTTTTGTGAATAACGATTTTAGATTAGGATTGTGGTAAAAATGCTTGAGACTTGATAGTTTACATCTGTTATAAAGAAATCAGACAATATTGGCAGTAGGCCCATGAATGTTAGTCTGCTTAAACTTAAATATAACCGATTTTCGTGAAAAACAAAGCTTAATTTTCCCGAGTATATTTCCGATTATCATACTGTAAATGTAATAAGTAATGAATAGCTGAACATCTGCATGGTTTCTGATCCCTAAAGCGAATAGAATTAACATAAAATACTATTAACTAAATCATTCAGATTTGTTCGAGAAGAATGTTAGTTTGTAACCTGTGCGTTTCGGAAGAATTGAAATTCCTCCAACTAATGCTTGGATTTCATATGAAGATTTGATATCTTTTCATCTCATGTTCTATATCGAATGGGCAAATTGTGGCTAGTAGGATACTCTGGGTTGCGCGTTTCGTCCTTTTTGGGACTCATCATCTAGTTTCTGTTGTATCCTTAATTCTTACCATACCTTATTCAGTAAAACATTATTTAATCTTCAGTTAATAAGCAATGGATTTTCCTAACTCACATTTTTTAACCTTTTCGGTATTGATGGATTACTTTTGGTTTCAATCATCGTCTCCATTGTTGTATATCATTATTTCGTTTTACTACACACATTATATTACTAGCATGAAAAATTAGCGACTTCAAAGTAACAAATTTAAGATGATTTTATTGAATAACAGTAGTTGAGTAACCTCCTAGTATTAAACACTTTTGAAATAACGGCTTCTAATGAAAATAAAGTCATTCATAACTATACATCAAAGAACTTGTTGATTTTGAAAATTCTATTACATAAGACTCACTTGAACTCTTAGTCATATAACTTGAGTTTCACTTTTCGTTATAATTGCAGAACTATAATTACTGAACAAGTTTACAAACTCATTAAGATTTAACTCTAATTGCATGTATTTTAATTTTGCATATCCGGTCAGAAGTAAGATAATTAACTTGAGTGACCTTGACTAATCTAATTGTTGTTTTACCAGTAAATACATTATTATTAATTGTTTTTAGGTTGGTAATTACAAAAACTTTGAGATTATTTTATTTGAGTTTTAGTTAGTTAAATGGACGTGCCGGAACTAAGCTAACTGAAGAAATGTAATCATTGTGTCATAAAGACAAACCATCAGTTACCATCTTAGCATTATACAATTTTGTATTTAGATTAAAAGAAAATGATGGAATTATAATATTTGAAGATTATTCAAGTTTCATTGCGAATGCATTTTCAGAATTCTAGTGATTTTTCATGTGGAAGTATGACGTTCTTGACTGAAAACATTGATTATGAGACTGTCATTTCATAGTACAGTCGATCATTATTAAATATTACAGCCAGATCGTGAGTGAACCAACTAATTTCTGTTCTGACTTTCGTACTAGATGAATGTTAATAAATAATTATAAATATTTGTTACTGGTTATATTATGAAAAACAACAGCCGTTTTCTGGAATTCAGTTTAAGTAAACTAAAAAAACGAAGTATTACACTATTTTCAAGAAAAATATGTTTATAGAAAGAATGCCTCACTTTATTCACTTCTCTTATTACTACTGAACTGATTACCCTATTATACATCGTGTGATGACTTAAGTATTTATGCCTGTTACTCACAATAGAGCATAGGCCACAGGCCAACATTCTTAAAACCACATTGTCCTCAGCCTCCCGTTCCACATCTATCAAATTTCTGTTCATTCTTTTCAAGTCTGTCTCCGATTCTCAGTGTAATGTGATATTTGCTCCTCCTCTTCTACTTTGGTATAGAGGATTCTGAGTTAAGAATTGCCTCACAATACAACTGACTGGTTTCCACGATGTTTAGGTTCTATCCACATCCAAGGCTTTTCCATAATTTCTTCTTCAAATGGAATCTAATTTGTTCTTTCCCACAGTGAGTTATTACTGATGATGTCTGGCTTGACGGATTGACAGTATCCTGTGTAAACCACTGTCGACAAACACTTGTAACTTGTGAGCGACTTCTTGCTTAGTTCTCGAAGTTTCAGCTCCGTACAGCAGAACTGTGTTGTCATTTATTCTGAAAATTGTGACTTTGACGTTTGTGGACATGTATTATGAGTTCCAGATATTCTTCAGTTGTAGAAATACTCTCGTGCTTTGCTGATCCGCGCCTTCGTATCTACATCAGATCCACGTTGCTCAAGAAGTAGGCTGCTTAGATATGTCAAGGTTTCCACATCTTCTAAAGCTTCTTTGTCATGTGTGATTAGGTTAATGCTTTTTGTGTTGTGTTTGGAGGATTTTGTTTTTTTGTACATTGTGTATGCCGAGACCTATGGTTGCAGAGGTTGTTGTTTCATTGGACGTCTTCTCCTGTATTAGTTGGTGCGTGTTGGATGGATGTAAGGGCAAGATAATCTGTGGATTTCAGATCGTGCAGCTGTATCTGAGCTGTCCAATGTATTGCGTACATCCACTGATATGTTGATGTTTTCAGAATTCAGTAGTTTACTGGGAGACAGAGGTAGAGTGGTAGTAATCAACCTTACCGGACACCGATCTTGACATGAAACCATCAGTTCAACCGTCCTTCATGTATGATCATTCAGTTTAATGCATCAAACGTTCTGTTGGATATTGCCTATCTTCTTAGGTAAACCATCTTGTGTCAGAAGCGTTTGTGGTGTCCTTTTGTTCATTCTATCGAGTGCTTTCTTGTATTAGTGAATTCCCTTTAGTTCTGTACTTATTGGTTCGATGTTAGGTAGGTTCCGTGAATTCCGTTTATTCAACAGTTCTTCAAAATTCTTTGTGCACCCGTTTCATTGAAAATATCTATTATTTAAATGGCAGGATCGTTTGGTAATAATAGATGAATAAATTGGTTTCATACTTAAGTGGTATGAGTAAGTTGTTTTTCTAATAACAGTTGAACACTAGATTGAATGGTGAATGAAACTAACCTCTCCAGGCTAGGAATTTCATAAGAATCCACAAGAATTTCTCGTGAATTCAAATACGATTCAAAAACCAAAAATTTTAAACTTGAATGTATGATACGTTTTTTATAGTTTAGGTTTATTTCACTTAGTGACGTAATAAATTTTGAACATTCTTAGATCCTAACTTAGTTTATTCTAAATTAATTATGCATAATTTATTCTTCGTTCATATTCCAGGTGTGTTTTAGATTAACTGAAGATAGCTGTACTTCTTGTTTTTACTGTTTCTATGTTTGTAAGAGGTTTTTGATAAACTTCCTTGATTAGAATCTTCTAATCTACTCGCGGTAAATTATTTGTGCAAACTTTTAATCAGCAATAATAGTCTTATTACTGTTAACAGTTTACGCCGGAATTTCTGTAGCTAAACATCTCATTACGATTAGAAAATAAATCTCTACAAAATTATGCTTTAAAATGTCAGACGAAAATTATAAATAATAATTATTACCGGATGAAAGCAATCTAACAATTATTTAGTTTTCTCCCTTTGATATTTCACCCAGTATAATTATGATGAATAACATAAACTCTTAAATTTAGTATAAAAGGATACTAAATTGCGAATATATTTTAAAAAGCGAAAAACTGTTAATTATGAAGGTACGTATAACATTTTGTGAGCTATACACTTGAAATATGTTTGTCGACAATGATTTGAATGTTTTTTTTATTATCCACAAATGGAAGTTTTAATGCCAATTTGTTGTTGTCTTCATATTACAGCTGTACTTCGTTTTCGCTTTGTTGGTGGTATACTGTTGTTTTCATTGTGAAGCAAAACCTGGCCGTGTCAAATGTACCGCACGATGTTGGGAAGTCGGATTACAATGCAAGAGTGACTGTGGCAACAGTGTGTGTAGACGAAACTGTCAACAACAGATAACGGATTGTGTGAAAGATGAATGCAAAGTAAGCGAGCATGTCGATACATATGAGGAACATAAATTGCATGACTGAAGGAAATGTTGTTCTCCAGAAGTCCTAAAATGCGCCCTTTGTGAATCATAAAAAGTTGTGTTATCTCAATAAAATATCAATACAATAATTTTTTTTTGAGTTCTTAATGTACCCGAGCAAACTGACAATGTCGTTACAATATTCTTTGTAATGGGCCGAATTAGCACCAGGTCATGTGTACATTTGAGTAGAGAAATTTACTATTATATTTACTTAGACAAATATTGTTACTTCATATTTTAATAAAATATTACATTTTGGTCATTGAATGCTTACAGTTAATGATTCGGACTCGTGAACAACTATCACTCAAGTACATTATGCCATAACACTAATTCAGGTGATGTAAAATCGCAGAATATTCTCCCCACCACAGTACACAGTGAACGTTAGTTATCTGGTCACAAATACGACATTACTTCATACGTAACATTATCGGTGTCTCAAGAAAGTACTGTAATTTTGTGCAAAACAGTTTACTTCCTTACAGAATCTGTTTTATCTAGGAAACGCACTGTAGCAAAACGATAGTCAATCATTTACTGTGAATATTACTAGTTATATGCGCTTGCGTTCGAAGTAAATTTTAATGAAAATACCATCAGGTGCAGTAGTGAAAAACATTTCCGTATTATGGCAGTGGTAGGGATAACATTCTGTCACTTTGCATTACCTGAGTTGGTCCTTATAGTGTAATCGAGTGATAGTTGCTAACGAAGTCCGAATCAGTGACTGTAAAGATTCAATAGCCAGAATGTAATCAAATAATCAGCGAAGATTTTCTTTCCAAATGAAGAACATACACTTTAATATTCAAAACAATTGACACGAAGCAAAACAGGATCAAACATCATTTCATACATAAGTGATTTCAAGATCTGTGTTTTCTAGGTCACACACCGTTTTATAAAATAAAGAGGTTATTAGTATAATCAATTCTGATCATTCTTATCAATGTTTTTATATTGATTCTCGTGCAATAAATATTTACAGAAATTTCAAAGATTCATGTTTATGAATTATTTATGCTCCAGTCTACTTCCTTATTAGAAGTTTCTGAAAAAGTTCGAGACAATAAAATGATTTTTTGAAAACTGATTTCAGTTATCACGGATTTCGGTAAGACCGCTAGAACTCAAAATTGTTTTTTAACGTGAAAATAAGTTAAAAATAGATGTTATTTAAATGCTCGGGATCGTGGTTACTTGTTACAAAGAATTTCCTAACAAGATGCAGTTGGATATCAGACGTTCCTTTAGTTTCGGTTGTTTTCTAATCTCTCATCAGTTTCCATCATTCCGAAGCGATAAAAAATACCTATAAATTTCCACTAAATTTGTATTTTTCTCTTCTAAATAATGACTAATATCGAGATGAAATTCTGAAGTTTGGATGAGAAATTATGGTTAGCAGTTTGAAACTTTTTTGCAAGTTAACCAGTTGGTCGTCAGAAATATTGGACGGTTGTCGTGCTACACTGTAGGTTGACCAAATCTTGGAATGCTGACTGCTTGTTTCCTGCTCAGTGACATAAAGATAACGTGATCTGTTTAAGACCTGAGAATTCTTAGTTCGATCTAATCTATGGTAACCTTTTCCACCACTGATAAATTGTATACTACAGTAGTTCTCCAGACGTTACTAGTATGCGACAAAATCCATTTTATAAGACTAAATATATTTCGAAATATAATTTTTAATTAGAGTTGGTTTATTCAACATTCCAGTTTCACTTTGAAAGCAACAATACAGGTTCTGCTATATGTAGTCACACCATAACAATCAGTATATATGTAATAACTTTACAAACAAAAACAGGAATTTTAAGATCTTGCTTGAGTGTTTTACCCGATTTGTGTTACGAGCGCTATTCATGCTACCACTGTTTGTTTAAATGCTGTCAATATGTAGAGAACATCATATCTAATCACATTCCTAATAACTGCTTGGAAATGAGTTTTTTTGTGACTAGATTTTATTTCCTTAATTTTTACAAATTCATATCCTAAAATAAAAATAAATTAAACGAAGAATATTTAGAGAATACACGCAAATAGTTTCTTCTTGGTCTTGTTCACTGTATAACTACGGTAACTTATTAAAGTTACAAATATCAGACTTCTAGTATCTACGTTGTTGAAAAATTCACAATGAGTTGATGATTGAAGATAGCGTTCTGAAAACTTTGAATTCAGTATAACATATAAATGACTTATTAACCATTTAGATAGTAAATTTATTACCCCCGATGGAGCATAGGCCACTGACCAGCATTCTTCAACCGACACTGTCCTAGGCCTCCTTTCCCAGTTCTGTTCAATTTTCGCTCGTTTTTCTGATGCCAGCCTTCAATTCCTGGCGTAATGTCCTCTTTTTTTGACATTGGAGGTTTCAAGGGAAAGCTTGTCTTGTGATGTATGCATGTAGGTGCTTTCATCAATATTTGTCCAAGGGCATCTCCATCACGTGTGATTTGGTTGATGCTCGTTGTACTGTGCCGGAGAATTTTGCTTTTCTCCTTGCTGAGATCTACTGGTTTTCTCCTGCATTTTCTGCAGTGTGTGCGAAAGAAAAACCAGATCGTCTGCGAAGCCTAGATCGTTCAGCTATATCCGAGCTGTTCGCTATACCTTTAGATGTCCCTCATATGCTGACGTCTTCATAATACTGTCTGTCACCAGGAGAATGGGAAAGGATAAGAGTAAGTAACCTCACCTGAAACCGGTGTTGACTTGAACGAGTCTGTCAGCTGCCACCGTGCACGATTTTGCAGTTTAATCCATCATAAGAATTCCGTCTATCTCCTTAGGCAGGCCGAAATGCCGAACGATCCTTCATAGTGTTGTCCTTTCCACGTCGCCAGACGCTTTCTCGAAGTCAATGATGTTGATGTGGAATGGTGAATTCCATTCAATTAGTTGTTTCACAGTGATTAGTAATGCTGTAATTTAGTAGGTACATGATCGATCTTTACGAAATCATTTTGATCTCAAAGCTGTGCTTCTACGAAGTAATTCATTGTGTTTAACAACACCATGTTGAAGACTTTGCCTGGTACTGAAAGAAGAGTGATGCCTCTGTAGGTCTCTCATTTGCAGAGATCGCCTTTCTTTGGTATTTTGATGAGGTATTCTTCTTTCCAGTTTGTTGGTACTTGTTCTACGTCCAAAATCTTGTTGAAGAGAATGTGGAGTATCTTTGCAGTTGCTGCTATGTCTGCTTTCATTACCTCTACTGGAATGTGTTTGTTCTTGCTTCTTTGCAGCTCTTGATCTGTCTGACGGCCATAGTGACCTCTTCACTGTTGGTGTGTCAACAATGATTGGGAGGTCGATGGATGCTGCTTCGATGTTGGGTGGGTATCGTAAAATTATCTCGTGTTTCCTCCTCTTGCAACCTTTGCCACTGTCATTGCTAGATCTTCCACAAATTTACGTTTATCAGCTCTGATGCTCCTCTCCACTTGCCTGTTTGCTTCTGTGTATTCAGCCTGGCCTTTGCTTACTCTGCTCTTGTTCGGCTGATAGTGATTGCTGCCTTCTTGTTTCTCCTTCCTTGAGATCTATCAAGGGTACCAACAGAAATCCATTCTCTGTATTGGTACTTCTTGTGCCTCAGAACCTCCTGAAATGTTGATTGGATTGTCTCCTTGATTCCTTCTCAATTGTTCTCCATGGTAGTTTCCTCTCCATTGAGTAGATCTTTCAAGGCCTAGACCTATTACTGAACGCTATCTTAACTTCGTTGAGCTTTCCAGTATCCGGGAGAAAGTCCATATTAAACTTTTGTGATTTTGTCCGCGCCGTTGTTTAGTGTTTCTTGAGTTTCAGTTTCATTTTGGTGACCAGCAAGTGGTGACCTGAGGCTACGTCAGCTACTCTCTTGGTTCTCACGTCCTCCATGGTCCTTCTGAACTTTTCATTGATACTGATTTGGTCGATTTGGTTTTGAGTAGTGTGATTCATTGAAATCCATGTAACTGTGGCAACATTGTCCCGCCAATGACCAGTTTGTTGATCCTAGGTCCATGAGATTCCCATGGTATCAGTGCGTTTTGTTCTTGTTTGGACAGCATCAGTACCACTCCTTGTGTGCGTGAGGCATTTTCTTCTTAATGGCCGGCATATATCAGCAGCTCTCCTGAAGCTAGTCTTAATTGTCTAACCTGTGTCCGATATGTTTCACTGATTCCAAGCACCTCCAGGTTGTACCTTTTCATCTATGCACTAATTCTGAACAGTCTTCCGGAATTTCACATTGTTCGAACATTCCATGTACCTAAAAGAATGGTTTCTCTGCTTGTCATAAGGGGCATCGACCTCATGACTTCCGAAGGAACTCGGCTTTCTTCTTGAGATGTCATAACGTTTCTGAATGAATACCTTCTAACTCTCAGGGCAGCGTTAAAGTGGTTTGAATTATGTTTTCTGGTTAGTGTTTATTAGCGAGTTAGTTTTTTTGCGATGAGATCGTCAACCCCAACTAAACCCTCCTCCTTTATCCAGTCTTGGGGCCAGCAGTAGCGCTAGGGGGACCCCAGGCGGAGTTATCTTCACAGTACTAATAAAATGAATCGAGTTAGTAAAATCTGATGTATTGGTGTTACGATTTGTATATGATAGACTTGTCAGAGTCAATTTAAGCCAATATTAGAATCGGTTGTTTTCGTTTATAAAGCTCTTGGAAGACTTCAAGTTTCGCCAGGTGCTACTTGGACCAAATATTTACATCGAAAAGTTCTGACAGGTCTCTTCAATAATGTGAATTTTCAGTTCAGCGAAAGTGCATCTCATTTAATGTGTTTGTTCCAACAAAATGAGGCTCTCTATTCTCGCCTAATAGAATTAGAAAGGTAACAAGGAAACTCGGAAATTTGTGGCTACAAAACGCTGAGCTGAGTGGTGGTGTCGGGATGGTAACTGATGATTCTTCTAGTCTTCGGTTACGCTTATCCAGTCAGAGTTTCTGATAAGTGGTAGTTTAAGATGGCCGCTCAATTGACGAAAGAATGAGTGGGTGGATAGTAAGTAGGGTTGGCGGGATCAAGCTGTTCGTAAACTCTCTTGGTCGTTTTTCTCGTGAATCCATCGATAAAATGTCATATAACCTAGTATAAAGGGATTCATCATCCATGTTGCATATGGTGAGGAGCGGGTTATATCTTGGTTCTGATGGTATCTCTTGTGTGCTATAAACTCCCACACAAATGGATGCTTTGTAGAGGCAAATAATTAAAACTTGATGGAAATAAGCATGTGCTTTAAAATTTAAAGTTGATATATCAGTCCTTTATTGTAAATATAAGCTTTTACATAATACTCAGACTCCATGATCAAATATGCTTTATTAAGCTTTCTGGATTGGGTAAAGTTTTGTATATATCTGTTGAAACACAGTCATTGATACAAAAAGGGAAACCGGCTACCAAAACCGAAGCAGAATAAATAATAGTTGTTATTTCAGTCTTCAGGAGTAAAGGTGTTGATATTTGTTATCAGGCTTCTTAAATCTTGATATTCTGAACCACATACATTGTAGGTTAGATATTATCTCTGAACACAAACACTAAATCCACAGTTTCTTTATTTTTTTATTCAGAATTATATTCAGTAAAATAAAAGCTGAAAAACACAAAATCCGAGTAGAAGTGAGAATTCTGCATGCAGTTGAATATCTCAAGTGACAGTCGCAGTATGCTTCTATTTATTTATTTATCTCAAATGAATGAAATTCTCCATTTCTAATCGACAATGATTCAGTAAACTAAACAGTAAACTGAGCCACTTTTCTTTCTTAAATCTTAAAAAAATGTAGATAACTAGTTTTCGTTATTAAACTCTCTTAAATCCATTGCTCACGTTTTATCTATTTTTATAATAATTACCTGTTGATAATGATCGAAGAATCTAATTCCACCTGAAATCTACTTCACTGTTACAATAGTTGACCTTTCCAGTAATTTTAAGCAAATTAATGATGACCTGTGACTCAGTGTGACCCTGAAAAATCAAATAAATACATCATCGAAATAAAACGTTCTTCATTTATATTCTTGGTATCTAATCAATTGGTTGTAATTGCATATTTATAGTGGATTGGATTATTTCTAAATTTATTTTCAATATTTTTGTGAACTAGTCGCATTATTCTGCTCAGATGTTGCAGCTAGGTGAGTTCGATGCAAACGTTTTGTGACTATCTTAATAATCAATTTAAAAATGAATGGCATTTCAGTAAATTGTTCGTACTGTGAGGTATACTGTTTGGCTATTTGATTGAGAATATAAATGTTAGAAAATCTACATGTATATGGCTCACTGGAATCATGGATTGATCATCGTTAGATAGCCATTATTAGACACCTAGATGCACTGGACGGCCATTTCATCCTAGTAAGGGACTCATCAGCAGTGCACATTTAATGTTGCCATGAAATAGGAAAACTGTCTTTTCAGCATTTGTTAAAGTTATTTCAGATATTTAGTTTTGATGATTACATTGGTTCTCTACACTTTATAGTGGAAAAACTTACATGAAGAGTATAAGTCATGTAACAGTCACATCACTGTATGAAAGTTTCCATCATAAATTAAATCATTAACAAAGGCTTAGATGATTATTTATTTTAAAACCAAAACCTTTAACAACCAACACTATCTCCATTGCTTCAACTAAGAAAGATAACTTGGTATTGCTTATTCGACATCATACATTTATTGTCGCAAAGACGTATGTAATTCTATAAAATGTACTATCATGATTTAATTGTTTATACTTTCAACCCAGTAATATCAAAAGAATATGACATTTCAAATGGTTATGCATAGTTGACAGGAAACCTTTCACTCAAGTTTCGCGCTATTTTACATTTATCAAAAAGTAATGCGAATCCTAAAGATACACATAAAATAAATGCCTCTCAGTTAGTCGACATTTTTAAATCGTTACTTGTATTTTTCCTAAAATGAAGTCACCTAAAATGTTGTTTTATTTATTTGTTTTTCATCTCAAGATTCAAAATCAATGTACAAACCTGAATTTAACAATCAGTCACAGTCATCACTCCCAAAGCTCCCTGAGTTGAGTTTTCAAGATGTTGAGAAATATTTTTCCGATTTATGGTTTCAACAATTACCCATCAGTGAAACGGTTAACAAAAGTGAATACCGTTTATCGAATACAGCTGAAACAAATCCTCGAATGACTTCATCATCTGACGAACAGTTGTGTAACACTGAGAACCATATGTTAGCAAACCAATTGTCTATATTTTCTAAAGATACTGATAGTCGTAAAATCAGCACAGTTATAAATAGACGTAAAAGACGCTGGAAAACTATGGCACGCGCTATGATTCCTAAAATACAATATTGTTAATAACTTTAAATGATTTCAAAATTCAAAAGTCCTCTTGTTACTTGTGTCCACCTTGTAAAAACTCATCATAGTAACTTTATTTAGCTAAACAAAAATGTTGTATAAATTATTAAGAATTCTGTGATAATATTTTTTTTTTGAATATTGCATTTCATATAGTTTCTAATCAAATGCCTTGTTTTCCACGTATCTGTCAGGTGATGTCACTTATTGGCTATCAGGTTGGAAGCAGAAGTTTCGTAATCTATCAATACCAGCGACTAAGAATATAAAAATTTTCAATGACCAAGCTATCAACTCCCAGTTGGTATTTATACGCTACTTTGAATGAATTTTAAGAAATGCTTTCCCCTAAAGTATAGGAAATGTTATTCATATCCGTTAACATTAGTGATCTCGATGTAACTTGGAGAAAACTGGTACATTTGCTTCAGGAAACCGTGATTTTCACGATACAAGAACAAAGAGGATAGATGAAATATTATACTGCATTAAAAATAAATTGAAATTATATCTTAATATATCAATTTTTATATATGTGTATATATATATATATTCTCTTCACACTGATCAGTATACAGATATGAATGAACTAAACTGAATGGCGATTACGATCAACAAGTTGATAACATGATGGACAGAAATTTATGATATAAGACTAGACGGAAAAAATCAACTATATAAAGTTAATTTAGTAAGTTCTGTAATCAAATATCATAAGCGATTAGAGAAAAATTGAAACCTCTCCGAATCTAAGCTCCTTGTTCGAGGTCTGATTAGTCAGTTTCGCAGGATATTCGCTCTTACACACTCCTTTTGAGAAAAAAAATTGTTGATTTGAGTGATATTCATCATATTCATATCACCACAGTGATCATAACATAAAATGTTACCATTTTTGCTACAATCACTTGATTTGAATTTACCAGTTAGAAGTTACGAGTTTATTATTGATTAGGTATCCGTTATTTCTAGTATGTAAAACTGAATTAATTAGTCAACAATTTTATGCATACACGTCATACTGACCGTTGTTATAACAAATTGATGGCTTCATGACAGACTGGCCAGTAAATAAAACTATTGAGTCGGTTGTTTGAGTGGACCTCCTCTATATTCGAGTTAACTTGACCATACATACAAGAATAATTAAGGGATAGTATTCAATTCGACAGAAATTTGAAGGCTCATCAATTGCAAAAGATAAGAGTTGTTTGTGTTGATGGAATTTCTAAGAACAATTATTAGAGTACAGTTATAGTTTTGGTGTTCGCAGTTGCTTTGCTTGTGCTAAGTAAATTATTATTATTAGATTTCCGATATAAATCATGTTTTCACGACTGTTTCAGTTAGTTAGTTAGGTATAACGATTGGTTTACAATTGTAATCATTCAGACTATTATTTCATTGTTATATCAGTTGAATTCAATGTACTAACTGATGATCAAGCTTGTGATTTACTTCAATCTAGTATAACTTGACGCAATGGCTGCTAATTTCTTTTATCGCATTAAGGTATCCGATACTATGATATTTTAAAAAAGCCAAATAATATTATCTCACTGTTTTATAAATAAATTTAGCGTCTTTAATTAATTAATCGTTGATTTGAAAAATCTCTTTAAGAAAGTTTATTTACAAAACGTAAAATTACTATGTAGAACCTATCGTTTGAAGAATTATTATTTCACCATAAGGAAAACTGTACTTAGTGTGATCGTATGCTTAAAAGCAGAGCGAATGAACTCTACGACCAGACAGCAAACATTTATAAGCACTAAAAAATTATTGCCGTTAAAATTGTGACAAAATTAATGTTAGGAATAACGAAATTGGATTGGAGCTCAAATAATTATTAAATATTCAAATGAGGCAGAGTTATAATAAAACTATCTGGACAATATTAATATTCTTATTGTTGATAATATTTAAAATGGAGTAATTTATTTATTTCTACCCACGAATACTTTAATTGCTTGCAATATTTTGTAATAAACAAGATCATCTACTTCCGTTAAACGTAACAGAATCACATTTGCCTAAAAACTACCTCTGATATACTGTTACAGACAAATGCAAATTATCAGTAATTATCAAGTAAACTTTTTTTCGTGTGATTTTTTGTATAAATTCAACTGTAAAAACTCTACTTTATTCAGTTAATTGTTTGAAGTAATATGGAAATGAAGGTAAGCTCAGTTTAATGCCAGTATCAACTTACATTTTTCTATGTTTTCATTTGCTGAAATCCTGCTGGTATTCAGTAGTTAGTTTAAAAATTCGGCAGAAAGTTTAGATTACTCTTGCGTTCGGGAACTGAAAATTGATTAATGTTCTTAAAATAATAGTCGCCAGAAATGGCTGGCCATGTACAAACCGGTAAATTCTAGTCATAAAAAGTTATATTTAATCAAATTAGCAAAATCGGTTCAAAAACGCAAGCAAAATAAGTATTTAGTGATTTGTATGCAGTTTGGTGTAAATCAGTCAAGCAAATTTACATAGTAAACAACTTATTGTCAAATAAATCCCATTGAAATCTAAGGCTTAATTGTTTTTTTTTCACACAAGTTTGAAATTCGTGATCCCTAGTAAACATTAAGAAGAATGGTAATAAACTGTATTGATAAGTAACTGACGGTCCTGAAATGATGAATGCTTTTCAACTATTCTGAACCAAAATATCATAAAAGAAAGTATGATATCAGTGAAGTTGAGAATCTGATTACATTTGCCAGTCTATCCAAACACTTAATTGTCCTTAACAAATAATCTTCGAAAATATTAGGGTATTAGTAGATCAACAATTCATTTTTGTGAAATTTCTGTTAAATTCATACATCGATATTTCAGCACAAATAAAGAATAATTAGGTCATTACTCTGTTTGATTCCACTGAATGGGGTCATTGATGTGATAGAACAATTGATTTTTAGATGGTTTTTATAGGTTAATGCTATAGTTAATAATCGGGTTAACGTAACCTTCACCTATGTAAATGTGAATGATGACTAAGATTGGAAAACTCCACTTACGACTTGATTTAAGTCGGTAGTTGTAGACCCGATCTTGTCATGATCTCAAGAAGATATCTGGTTGTTACAGAAGTCCCACTTCAATTCTCAAAAAATAATGATGACCAGCTTATAGTGATATTTGCATCTTGATTAAAGGTGGGCTCACTACACACTTCATTTACCTTGAGTTAAGCAATACAGTCTTCTCACTAACTGTCACTCAGGTACAATGAATTGCATTAGACTACATAAACTTACACATGATGTCTAATTTAAAGTTATTTGACAAAAAGTAACAAATAATTTCTGCCTGGTTTAGTTCCAATAAGATCAGTAAAAAGAGAACTAGTCTTGAGACAGATTGCTTTTTTACATCGTGAAATGTGCACAAGTGTCTTGAATCTAATTGAGAATTAAACTAGGATAAATAAATACACAACTTATCCGAATAGTGTCTGTGCTGTAAAATACGTACAGTAGCAACTTACTAACGAAGATAATAAATCTACTTCACAGTTTGTAGATTAAGTCGGTAAAATGGCTCGGTATAGTCAGTTTGATAACTTTAGGTTGTTAGCTTTTTATACAAAATGCTCAGATTATTGATGGAACTAAGTCGGTGCTTGTTCATTTGTCACTAACAAAAACCAATTTATTTTTTACGCAGCAATTACTGCGTAAAATTTCTACTTGGTTTGGCTTGGCTGACAGTTCAATTTGACTAAGCTGTTCCTTCTGGAATAAAGCTATTTGAAATTGCTCTAGTTTTGAGATTTCAAAATCTTTTTACTAGTGAGAATTACCTTTTAACCTGTATGCGACAATGTCAAAATCGGACTTTTTAGTTTCAAATAAATGAAACTTTTAGTAGAAAAATAACGTTCTGCATAATTTCAAGAAGACTGGTACATTAACAGTTTGAATGTTGTGTTCTCGTGAAAGCCAACTTTTATTCTGCTAGATGAATTTGGGGCGTTTTCAGGTTTCAGAAGAAAAATGTTTACATACCAAACATGTAGAGAGAATTTTCGAGGTTCATCACATTTATCAATGTGACTGGAACCGTGAGAAAATAATGTACACCATGAAAATTTTTTACATAAGATCATACTTTCTTTAGCTAAATTTTGACTATTTACACTAAAACCTTCAAAATTCATTCATTTACAGTTTCAGGTGATTTTTCTTTTAATCTTATCTCTCAATATGGTGATAAATAAAGTGATTTTGGTTGGAGGCGATTGTAAACTGGACTGTTTAAAACAAAATCTTGTGTGTGATGATCGATGCAGAAGAATGCCTTATTATTCAGAGGCATGCTATATAAAATGCAGGAATGATTTATCTGAATGCCTGGAAAAACCATGTGCAAAATTTTCTGAAGACTATTATGAAAGATACAGTTAATTAACTGATATTATTTCTTCAATAACTACTATATGTTCATTCATTTTTTGTACACTTGTACTAATTCACTGGAAAAAGGAAATAACTTTTGTCATATGCATATGGGGATGTTTTATCTTTATTGAATAGAAAAATGAAGAATAACTGAAATATTTGATGTATTTTTTTTTAATGAAGAATTCTACTCCCCGATGACTTACAGTTAGTTATTAGGCGTAAGATTTGACTGGTGAGGTGGAAAAATGCAAAAGACATTTAGAGTGGCTCTACAAACATGGTACAGAAAGATATCGATGGCCTAAAATGTAACCAGTGTATAGCAGCTACTCAATTTCACTTGAATATATCCAATTATCATTAACTGGTGTAGATAACAATCAGTATTATTATTATTATTATCATCATCATTTTAACTATGATCATCATCATATAATTGATGAAAACAGAGTGTGTGGTTTTTTTATCATCCACTAATATTCATCACACAATTTTTCTATCACTTAAATATCCATCAATCATTATATCACATAAATAATTAGCCTTAAGGTTAACGATAACATAACATATTTAATAGACATTAGAATTTTCAGGCATATTGTTGTTTAGTCGAAAAGCATTTACACTGAGCAACATCAACATTCATTTTATTTTGTTCAACTGAGTGAGGTGTTTGTTACCTAAACCAACATGGAATAATGTAGAGCGGAGAATATTTCTTTCATATCAATATTATCATACTATACTTCTTACTTATTATTCCCACGGCTTAAGTAGAAGGCATGAAAGTCGACTGATAGTTGTGACCAGTAAATTTAAGCAAAAGATAAACTTTCGGGTCATCTAAGAAGTTCTAATGACTTTCTTTATCCCTACAACAAGTGCCTCAGTCCAAGCTTCTAAATATCAATTTCAGAGTCACAGTACCCTAATGTTGTCGAGTGTTGTTGAATTCCTGCATAGCTCTTCTCAAGATAAAATCTATTCCTCTTTGTAATAGTTTTCGTCTATTCAGGTTCTTTGTTTACTAGGTGAACATACAGAGAGGAACGAAAGAATAATTCAACCGATAATCGTGCAGGCGCACTTACGTTTAATGAGGAAAATAAAAGATAATAATTAGCAATAATACAAATCTCAGATTGAGACAATGCATAAATCAGAATTCGGATCAAATAGTATGAAGTTGTTAACTCTCTACATCCAATAAGATCAGAAGACAGTTTACAAGTAAAATTTGCACACCTTATCTTTAGACCTCCATTTACGAAGCAAGCATGTTATTGGCTCTCATCTTTTATATGTCTTCTAGTCTTCCTCAAACTTTCATTGCGCCATAAATCCGGAACTGACACTTCTCTTCAGCAGTTACTTCAGGGTGACGCTCTACTCTATACTACTTATAAGCCATCTTGCTAGTAGTATACACTTCATGAACCGTGAATATTGGGAAGTAGAGTTCAGAATGCGGGATAAGATTTAAGAATAAGATTCATTATTTGAGATTTATGGTTCAGGTTATCATTGTATATTGCTAACGTTCGTTTTGAAATTCTGGATTATGATTTGGAATTTGTACAATGTTATGTGGTTAGTCTATATGTACTGTAAATAACACTATAAAGGTAAACCTAAGTCTCTACATTCTAACTCCACATCTAAATTCAAACTGAAGATCTTAACAGTAAATTATAATCGTAAACAGTGCTACCAAATATTAATTCTTGAGTCTGAATTCTAGTACTGGAAATGTAGATCATTCTTTCTAGCAAGCTGAATAGGTCACACGTTTTTCAAGGTTATTTTAAAAGTCATTCGAAAACTTCCTGATAGCTTAACTTTACCTGTCAACACTAATGTAACACTAAAAATACTTTAATGGAAAAGTGAAATCGTTTGAGTCACAATTAACATACCTTCACAAGTTAAATATGTTAGGATTTTAATTCCTTTGGATTATATTCGTGAATGCAGATAAAACATGTTGTCATTTAATGAGGCTTCTTGTTCAGTAATTTACGATGAAGTCATTGAATAGAAGTAGTAGTGCTGAATAGATATGGCGATCCACAGATCTGTACAAAGTGCACTTAAATAGCTGCAGATGGACAGCTAAACAAATGACAGATTTCTGCAATGTTCTTCAATTTTGTTATTTTCATTCAATCATCATCAAGACACAAAGTTACTAATAATGGAAGCAAAAGTTCGCACCCATTTTTTTAAAAAATGTTTCTGAGTAGACAGTTTCCTTCCTAGTTGATCTAGTTATCCGTTTTTCCTCTGCTTAAGGTTTTCTGGTCGGTAAACAAAAATCTTTACGCTTATAATTTAGAGTAATTACCATCGGATACATCATCTTGAATAGTAACAATGTCATCATGAACATAAACTGCGTTCCTTCCCTGTTTAATTGTAAGGATAGAACAAAAAAATTACAGCTACATTTTATTTATTGTGCCTTTTATTTGGTATTTTTTTAGCGTAATGTATTTACTTTCTAATATATCCAGTGCAAATCCATTCTCAAAATCCCGCACATTCAGTGACTAATCATTAATGATCGCAAACAGTATAATAGAAATAGACTGATTCGGTTCAAGTGAAGGTTGTGTTTTTGTAGAGTGAGTGAAATTTTTGTATATTATCAGTTTTTGTCTTTTTTTGCAATATGTAAATTTCAGTATTTCCTGTCCCTAGTCTGGTTTCGACAGACATTACAAATTAATAGAACGATAACGAATCCAAGTAAATACCTATCAACAGATGAATTTGGAGAGCAAACCAAGTCACCACTAGACCTTCATGCCTTCTACTTAAGCCGTGGGAATAATAAGTAAGAAGTATAGTATGATAATATTGATATGAAAGAAATATTCTCCGCTCTACATTATTCCATGTTGGTTTAGGTAACAAACACCTCACTCAGTTGAACAAAATAAAATGAATGTTGATGTTGCTCAGTGTAAATGCTTTTCGACTAAACAACAATATGCCTGAAAATTCTAATGTCTATTAAATATGTTATGTTATCGTTAACCTTAAGGCTAATTATTTATGTGATATAATGATTGATGGATATTTAAGTGATAGAAAAATTGTGTGATGAATATTAGTGGATGATAAAAAAACCACACACTCTGTTTTCATCAATTATATGATGATGATCATAGTTAAAATGATGATAATAATAATAATAATAATACTAATTGTTATCTACACCAGTTAATGATAATTGGATATATTCAAGTGAAATTAAGTAGCTATACGTTATCATTGTAAACAATTATTAAGATTCCTTGACTAGAAGTTAAACTATATAATTGTATATGTTAATACTAAACATTTTCTACAATGGTGTGCATGTTTTGATAGTAATAATCATCATACGTTTCCAGTTGAGAACTGGACGTGTAGTGTGTTTTCACTATCAGTTTGTGCAATGAGGAACAAAAATTCTGGTTATTAGATGCACTTCTGGGTTTAATGTAGTCTGAAACTCATATGACTGAACTTCATGCTTCTTATTGAAGCTGAAAATTACTAGTACATGACTTTATGTCAGTTGGCGAGCAGTTACTTCACAGCATGAGAACGTTTTGCTATATTTTAGGTTTGATGAGGTTACAGACAGTAAAACCTCAGACGTCTTCATCTAAGACCCTACGCTCTCTGTCTATTTTTTCATTACTGTGTACTCAAGTCAATGCTGAGGTTGTGTTTCAGGTTGCAAGCTGATAACCAATTTTATTACCAGGAATGGTGCTTTTCGATCGTGGCTTCTTCTTAGCAACCAGTGGATGACATACTGTTTTGACATGTTTCATGACCTTAGTGGGATTTGCATGCTGACATTTACCGTCCACTTCACACTTTTATTACGTTTATTATACTTATGCTATCAGGCATGTCTTAGTTATCAATCCGAATTCTACATACAGAATGAACAATTTTTGTCATCTAGGTCTCTGAGTGACCATCAAGCTAACAGCAGAGCGATTTCTTTGGCTTTGTATGAACCAAAACGAGAGAGAATGAGAACTCTTCCGCGTGAGCTACCAGGAATCCGGTGTAATTAGAATACCAAATGTTCCTTGACTACCTTCCCAACTTCTGAAGCCCGCCTCTTCCACGTTAATCTGGACGCGGGGGAACCGTCATCGGATTCAAATAAACGTTCTTTCTTCCCGTTATGCGTCAATAGCCAAAAGCAGTACCCATCAAAGCTGTTACTGCTGAAACGGTGTCCCAAGACTTTGTTGAACGACGAGAGGTAAGCTTTGGTTGCCTTTCAACCATTTCTACAGAAAGGGGGTTAGTTCCGCTTTAGAACTTAATGTTATACCTATACCACCTGACCATAAATCTCTGCCTCTAAATCTACCGACTATCATCAGTTTGGTGTAAACTACGACTATAAATAAACTGTCGAATGTGGCAGCAAAAATGAAATAGTAAAAACTCAACGATTTAGTTATTGCTGATCTCAACTCATTTTTTATGTTCTGTCGATGTCACTGAAAGCAAGTGTCAAAATCAGCGATTATTATCGGACACCTATTTATCATTGTTATCTTTAAAATTCAGTCGCTGTAATAAACAAGAAACAGGGATTTTTGGTCGGACCAAAACTATCGCCTCGACATATTGGTCCATTGGAGTTGCCCCTGCCACCTAACGTTCATTCAGTCTCGTTCTAAAAGGTTCGCCAAAGGTTCCAACCGGTGGAGGGGTTGTTCGCTCCCCGTAATCTTGGGAGTTTGTTTATTCCAGGCACATGGTTGGCTGCACCTGATTTATTCGGTATTAAGCTTCTAATGGTACCAACAGTGTTTTCTACATCTTGGGTTTATGACCTGCATCGTGACCTAGACCATGTTCGTTGCGGTGACTTTGTCCGGTTTCTATGGGCTATTTGCATCTTTTCAACAGTTGCTGTTAGGATTTTAAAACTTGCGATCAGTTCTAGTATGACTGTGGTGTTCGACGGTTTTTCCTTTTTCGTATGATGTATCGTATTTGCTCCAGTTTGGAGACCCCTTTCCACTATTCTACTTGATATTCGTTTTGGATGGGTGTCCACTTCTTGTGCATCCAAACAGCGCTGGATTTAGCATGGACAAGCTTGTATCCGTTCCTGTCTTAGGACTGCTTCATTCAGTGTTGTCGCTAACTGTGCCTCGTAGAATAGTGATCTAGTTGAATAAACCACAGCTCCGGGTAACCACAATTAACATCTAGGAGCCGTGATTTTGCTGATAAAACACAGTTATTTTCCTGGTCTTCATTCTGTATTGAGTCGGACATTTTATGGTATATAATAAAATCACCAATGAAGTATAAGTCGAAGGACAGTAATGGTAGCACGCGAAACGGCAATAAAAACAAATGATAATAGATATATTTATAATTTTATGTTGAGTCGTATATGCTACTCCACCAAAGATATCAAAAACTAGAAACGTGTTTGCAGTAGGTCTTTATTCAGATCTTGTTCAGCAACACAGTGCAGGGGGGTTATAACTAAAACAAACAGACCTTTCAACATTTGGAATACAATAATGTAAAGTAAGGAAGTGGATATCCACTTCAAAAATAATGTTGCAATCCTAACTTGACGTCTACGACTAACTCGTAACTACGTAACTTAGGCTGATATAAATAAAAATTGAAACTAAAACTTGTATCCATTTTATTTGTAGATCAAGTCATGATTGAACTTAATTTTACAGTTAAGTTGGTTGATTTCATCGGTTATTCTAACTTAGAGAATAATGGCAGGAATCGCATGTTCATTGGAAAACTATACAACAACGCTATGCCAATGAAACTAGCTAATAATCGAGGCTATGATGATAAGTTTATTGTAGATAAATTATAAATTTTTAATGTTGTTAGTAAAATATTGCAACTGAAAATCATTTTCTATCCAATTGTTTAAATAAATTATATGAATGAATTTAAACTGACAAAATGTTTCATCAATGATTGAACATACATATTATGCCAATGGTATAATTAAATTATTGCCTAATGAATAATCATGTAAAATTCAAAGAAGAAACTTTCCATCTTGACAATATCATTCATTTACTTCAAACTGTACAACTTTTACAAAGAGTTATTTTAAAATATATTATCAACAAAATGCTTGAAAATCAAATATTCTGTAATAAAATAAATAAGCTCTGGCATAATTTGATCAACTTATTAGAAATAAGTCATTGGTGAATCATGAATGGTTCATAGAAAATCACAAATATCGAAGGGGGGGGGGGGCTTGTAAACAAATTATTAGCAAAAATAAGGAATATGAATCAATATTATTATTATTATTATTAAATGAATGTATGGAGAGTAATAATCAGTTGATCACAGCAGAATGAACAAATATGAGCAAAAGTAATAGTGTTATAAAAAAAATCAGTTAGGTTTTTTGTCACATTCTCTATATTGAAGGTCGCCATTGGGGCTTATTACCATTTCTGTTCTCTGGCAAAATTTATCAGTGGAATTAATGAACTCAACGGTTCAGAATATTGACAAATAAATGGATGCTGTGAAAAGAGATGGAAATAGACAGAACACTTATGTGTAACAAATGCTTTTAATAACAATTCAACTTAGTTCTACTACCACAACCACCATCGTCAGTAATAATAATAATGACAATAATAATAATAATAATAACTGAAATCGAGATGTCTGAATAGAAATACATGATACTAATATTTGAAATCAACTGAAAATAACTAACTTGTAATAATTCAGTCGCTGTGGCTCTTCGTTCTACATCCACTTCTAAGCAACGATCGAGAAAATTAAGAAATGTTCCTGATAGATGATTACGTTCTTTAATTTCAGGTTTACCATTAGTCGCGATGAGATACATGGCCTAAAACGAAAGTTGGTGAATGTAGAAGGAAAATTGAATGAAGAAGAATGCGAAAATCGATGATCACTGTTGAATAAACCATTGCATTACAATAACATTAACAAATTCAATTGACAGAGAATGAGAGAGGAAGGAAAACAGTATGTAACAGTATGTAACATGTAACCTTTGATAGTTTCTCTTAACTGAATTTGCACTGCGGACTGTTTGGAAGGGCTGACACTATCATAATAAAGCGTCGTATCAACTTCTTCACTCATAATGATTCGCTGGTTGCGCTTATAACCGTCAGATCATCTAATGTCTTTGTAATCTTATTACTATTATGATTAAATTGATTGACATGTCATTTCATTTGCTCACTAAAACTGACGAAGTCCTTTGAAGTCCAGTTCTTATTTGGGACTATCCATTTTGATGACTTCCAAATTATTATGGTTAATTTTATATGAATAATTGTGGGTATTTTATGACGGAATCGCTGTGGATGATACTAGATAACTATGTAACAGAATCGAATGAGCAATTCAAAACCCAAACGCATGTTGCACATCTAAGATACAATTTGTAACAGAATCGAATGAGCGATTCAAAACCCATACGCATGTTGCACACCTAAGATACAAGTTATTATTATTTATAATAACAGCACATTAGATATTCTTACTCGAATATGATTTTCACCGAGATACGGTGGTTCACCATCTACCATTTCAATAGCCATTATTCCTAATGACCAAATATCTACTTTTGGGCCGTACTGTTTACATAAAATAACTTCTGGTGCCATCCAATACGGTGTGCCAACCATTGTTGTACGTTTGGTCCCATGGCTGCTTAACTGCGCACAAAAACCAAAATCTGTCAATTTTACAGATCCATCCATTCCAAGAAGAACATTGTCTGATTTGATATCACGATGAATGACACAATTCGCATGAAGAAATTCAAGGGCATATAATATCTATTAAGGTAATGTAATAAAAAAAATCAAAGCGTACATAGTACGATATTAGCTCACATTAGGTTCACTGTGGAAACTATTTAATTACTTTGATGCTAAGCGATGGAGTCTAAAAAAATAATTAATATTAATCGATTGGATATATAAAGAAAGCACATTTTTGAAAACAATGAATCGATCAAAGTTAGACTACCATTAGAAACCTGGAAACACTGGACGGCCGTTTCGTCCTGGTATGGGACTCCTCATGGTTTCAAAAATGTGTTGTAACTTAACAATCTTCACAATCCCGTAATACATATAAAGAATGGTCATTTATCAGTAGGGAATTTTTGATTTAGTGTCTTCCTCCCTCTACATATTTGGTGAGTATTTGCAAACTTTCAACGGGCTCGAGTTGGGAATAATTATTTTTCGCATTTATTATTCTTAGACACAAATAAATAGCAAACTGAAGAAAACAATTTGTGACATAAAGTAGAACAAGTAAAATACTGTGAGATGCATTTCAGTAACCAACTTATACTAAAATAGTGATTACTACTCATGGGATAAGATGTGCATCAGTAAATCCACTGAGAAGTTATTGTGTGCGACATCAGCGCACGATCAACCGCAATTTAAAGATTTTTTACTCGTAACTATCCTTTAACAACAATAAGACTTAATTTTTTTCGATTTGGAATGTTGTTTAACAATACTAACATGGAAACGTTCACTAATAATATCTACATACATAGACACACATGCGTACACATTACTGTTTATAAATATGTAATTATTGTGCGAGCAATAGACATGTGCAATTCACTCAGCTACAAAAATCAAAATATGAGCGATGCGACAGCTGATCACAGCATAACACCAGCTTAGTTAGTGTTGTTCCTGTGATTTACGTACTTGAGTGTCATTTTTGGATGAGACGGTTTGGAAACTGAATCTGCCTATTTTAGACAATACATGTAGGCATTATACCTAGCCTTTATTAATTAAATAAGTATGATGCTGACTAGAACGCAAATAGATCAATTTTATGAACACAACTTTCTAGATGTTGATAAAGCACACAAACGTTGAAGACTCGAAGGCTACATCAATTGATTCCTTTCCCAATTATTCTCCCTGTTGTCAATGTCGTAGATTCCATTGTTCATCTCTAGACAACTGGAAGTAAATATGCTTTATATCAGGGAAACACTTTCGTGTGTTTCTTAGAACAAATATAGATGAATCAACGGTGAATAAGTCCGAAAGTAGAAGGAAAAAATGAATGATTGGTTTATTTAATCACTTAACACACACACACACACAATTTGAACGAAATCATTGTTAGCTATTGTTGGAGCTGACCGTCTGACAGAAAACCATCGACAATTATTGCAGTGGCGACAGATATTGAGTTACACACATGCATTTACTCTTGTTTCATTTTTAATTTTACTCAATAATTTGGATAAATACTGAAGTCTATCATGGAAAATTTTATTCACACATACTTAGTCATTGTCTGTAATGATATCGGTCAGCTTTTTGATATGAATCTCGTTGCACATTTGTATCACTAAAAAGTCTAGAAAATTGAACAAAGGCATCCATTTTTCAGGTTCTACACTAGTCTCTATCAAACCAGCCGATAAAGTAACTATTTTATTATACACGAATCCCTGCGATTAGCTTTGGAAATCTTGAAATTACTTTATGAAAAAACTATTTACTATACATGAAATCTGAAACCCGTACATGTACCTTAAAGCTCTAACAAACTGTTCACATTTCAACATGTAAACCATTAATTCTCATCACTAGCACAGACAATTAAACACTTAAGCTGTACCTCAAAAAAACACAAACTCCAACGACATTGTACAGTAGTCCTGGAATTGTAAGCCTATACACTTTATCATCTATTATTCTGGAATTTAATTTTAGGCTTACAAAGTCTACACGATTTATCTGGTTGACTAGAAGATAATTGCAATATGATGCTGCTGCTAATCGTGAATGACGTTTCATCAAGTTTCATGTCCAATGAAAACAGACATGAAGAGTGAAATAAAATCAATGACACATTTATTCTTAAAGTAAAGTAACTGTCCATAATTTACATTCACACCTGCTTCAATCGCTAATTAGTTAACTAAACCTTGTAGAACATAACAAAGTCGATTTTAAGAAGCGGTTATTTCCTTCCCAAAATCTTACCTCTCGGCATATTGATGCAATATGTCCTTCTTCCATACATGTCTCGGTGACAACATGAGTTAGTGGGCCACCATCTAAATACTCCATGACGACCCAGAGTTCTTCACCTTTAGACATATTCCCTGAACTCATTGTTGATGAATTGAGACTATCTTCATCATTGTTAGTTGGCTGTTGGTGCTGTTGAATTGGACCATTCATGTAATGCTGATGATGGTCCATATGAGTGGGAACTGAAGTGGATACTAAATAACTGTCCAGATAATTTACAATATTTGCTTGACGATTAGCTTTCATCACTAGAATTTCATTAAGGATCAATTCTTTTTTAGGTTGTTTAGCTAAATCTATTTTTTTAATAGCCACCAAACTGCCAGTAGCGATTTCATATCCAATAAATACAACACCAAATGCACTAAAAACAAAAATTAAAGCGGTTTTCTAACAGGAAACAACGAAAACGAAGTAGTAATCAGAGATTTATGATAATCTGAAACTTTATATTCAGTGATATACACATTATGTCAAATAAGAGTAAAATAATTATTCAATAATATCACTCAGTAATACAGAAAGTGGAGCATGACACACACACACACATGTGTTTCTGGTACATTGTATCAGCGAAAAGAGAGAAAAGTTATTTCAAAAAAAAAAAAACCGTAGACCCAGTAACCGTAAAAGTATTCCTTTTAAAACAGAATAGAAGACATGGAACTCAAGTTTCAGTCACGCTTTACATTAGTGCAAAACGATGTAGTTTTGTTTCAGACAAAGCAGTAAACTTTTTTCAGTTTTCGAGATATACTACTTAAAACGTACAAACATCATCATTAAGAAAGGTTTGAGTTGTCCCATTGATATTCAGGAATAAATTTTTATTATTCTTATTTTAGTGCATGTACATTCCGTGACGACGGCTTCGATATACCCATTATGATATGAGTTATTTAGAATAGATAGATTGTGGCCAGGATGAATCCCAAGTCTGTTGCATTCCACATTCAGCCATAATCCGTCCGTTCTAAATAAACCCAGAATTTACTTCCTAAAGGTTTTCATTAATAGCAGGGAGTGTGACAGGATCACGCAAACCGTACATATTTATTCATCAGAATCTCTACTTATAACCATAGTGCAATTTAAGTAGGTTGATAATGTATTGTATAAATGTCCGTCTGTTTACCGGTGAATTAAGTAAGCACTCTACTCAGAAGGATTCCAGTGAAATGCTAGTACTAAAAAATCACACACAATAAGAACAGCTCGCTCATTGTTATTCAAATAGTTGTTGTTGCTTAGTAATTTGAATCTACTGTTTGAAGAATATAACACTGTTCCATTCTGATCGTTACCGCAAGCCTATAAGTAATGGTATTTAGATTATGTAATTAGACAGACCCCGAGAAACCTATTTCCTAGAACTAAACAAAACACTGAGGTCGTTTCACTTCAAGAAATTCGAAAAAATACCTACCCTTGGTCAATTTTATGTACCATACGATATTTCTGATACGGATCACCTTCACTTACAATAGTTCTCAATTTATCGAGTACCTGTTGATCCGTTAATTGATTTCTCATACGACGTTTAGGTGTACTAGGTATAGTCGATTTGATTGCATTCTCAAAAGTATTAGTAGTAGTAGTCGTTGTTGTTGCTACTACGGCTTCTGATGCGGTCATCCCAACAGTCTTGTCGGAATCCATTTTATTATTAGGAGATTGGTGTGGAGAGTAATGAGGGGATTGGTGTATTTCAGTTTGTTGTTGTGTGCGAAACACATGTGTTGGATCTTGTGGCTTGACTGGAACAGCTGGTAGTACACTTTTATCGGGAGTTGGTGACTGAATAGTCTTCGATGTTCCACTGCCCTTACCTAGAAGGAATAAGCAGATTCATGAGTAGGTAAATGTCATCAAAATTAGCATACTATCATTTGAATGGGAAACTATAATGTGAATAATTAATTTTCGTCAAAATGGAAGAATTTCGGCAAAACCTCCACAACAGAAGTGTATAAATGTGTTTTGAGAGAGGTAATTATTTGTGAATTACTGTCATCGACTAGTACATACGTGTAAATTTGACAATACTGAAATTCTCAAAATCTACTTACTAACATTGACCGAATTCACAACACTCCCACTGTTCGTTGATGAAGTTTTATTATGGGCGGTTACACCATTTCGGTTACCAAAAGCTTCACCGGTTACACCATTTCTAGATGCCTGTAATAAATTTTGTAAATATAGTTAGAAAGTATGAAAAACCTAAATTATCAATAAAACATTATTTGATAATGGTTTATTTCTATACCCTATTACTCATTAAATATCATTATATTATTCCTATCTATGGTCAAATCATATGGTATGACAGTACGATGCGATACATAAAGCATTGGCTGGACACAAATGTTAAAGAGGCCAAATATTAAGACTTGAAATCAGTGAACTTCACCATGTTAAATTGGAAATATTATAACAGTAAGACATCCGATCTCATTTTGTATGTACAGTGCACAGGATGGTTCCACACTTTACAAGATACATCAAATCTTCGCAAAGAAAACGGATCAGCTCTACAGTGATGGAGTTTCGTTCTCTGAGCTGGATGTTTTGGTTGTACAGCTTTCATTGTTCTTTTGAACAACATCATCAACACAAACTTCAGGTAGATGTTTTCAAAGTTCGTGACGATGATGTTGCTTAGAAGAACAATGAAAGCTCCACAACCAAAACATCCAGCTCACAGAATGAAATTCCGTCACATCATCATCACCTGAGTTACATATTTTCTCCACCATGTCGATGAGCTCCACTACCTAGACGATAGAACAAACAAGCAAAAATATGTATATAACGTTTTAGGAAATGTACACTTTATTCGTTATTAAGCATACCTTGCACATATTCATTGGAATAGGGAGATCACCACAAGTTCCACCGCTTGTCATCCATTTAACAGCCACCTCAGATGTAGTCATTTCACGATTGTTCAGTCCACTTTGTTGATTCCCACTCTTGTCCTTATCTTCACCTAACTCCTCACCTTCTTCTTCATACTCTTCCTGTTCGTCATCTCCATCTTTAGCATCCTCATCCTCGTCAACAGATGTAGACTCTCCAACCATCATGCAAGATTCTGGAACAAATCTACCCCCTTGAAATGGCAAACACGTGGGCGATTGGGCGATGGTCTTATGATGTAAATATGTATGCCATAAAGTACCTGCTTCTTTAATACTGCTGCCGAGTTCAGAATTATTGTTACAACTTTCAGCAAAATCTAAATCTCTCAATACGACAGTTGCATGGGGTGGACCAGACTGCGGTGACGGTGGATAGGAGACAAATGAACAACAGTTGTTATATTGTAACGGCAATTGAGATAGTGACATACTAGGAGGGAGAATACTTGTAGGACTGTTCTCACTACTATTCATACCACTGCCACTATTAGTGGTGCAGCTGCTACCACGACCGCTACTATTGCTATCCACACAAGAATGAAATAACATACTCGGAATGACAGATACATTTGTCATATATTTATCTTTCTGTTTAACTGATTCATCAAAACTCTGTAGTACACCAGAAAGGATTTCCGGATTTTTTTCTTGTTCCATTCCTGATATTTTTGTTGCTGTTAAAAGCATCTGCCACGAAATCGGAAGACCCTTAAAAAAATCACAAGGTGTCACGGTCAACACAATTCACTTTATTCACTCCAACAAGGTAAACAATCAACATTAATACAAGAGAAATAACAAAACGAATTCGATCATTTGATATTATTACTATTATCAGAAAATTAAAGACAAACAAACATACAACAACTCAGTTGATTGATTTTACAACAGCATGAACATGTATATTTCTTTATTTAAAAACATTTCTGATAGATTTCATATTGATGTAAATTATTTCCGCAAAAACCAATGTTATTAGATGAGTTATCTTAAGAAAACAAAATAAATCGATTCAATACACAATGGTAATAAGAGAAAAACAATGCAATTATCTGTCTCACAACATAGAATGATACTTATTGAATTGAATTGAAGAATACCGAATGACATTTGAAAATCAAACATGTAAAATGAACGAAGAAAGGATGGAAAAGGTCGTGATTAAATAGCCAATCATATATTTTTTTTCTGAAAAATAAATTGACCGAATATCGGCGAAAGAAGTAACTCTATAAAAATAATGAGTTTTCACTTGAAGGTGTATTTCTCTTCCCCCTAGTTTCATATACTCACAAACATTTCACTCTCAAGTTGATAAAATTATTGTTGTTGATTCTTTATCCCTACCGTTTAGAACAGTTGAATAGATGGACTAATGGATGAATTACTACTACATTTAATAATTCACATTTTTTCAGATGATAGGTTTCACGAGAAACATGGGAAGCATAATTAAACTTTCAATTGTGCTTAATATTCTACAGGAAAATATAGTCGAGAAAAACACTTTAGTCATAGTCGATAGCAGCATACACAATAAGTATCATCCTAGTTTTATACTCAAATTTGTATTCCATGGATATAGTTTGAAGCATGTGATACAATTTTGTAGTTCAACATATTGTCAGAATTTTCAATGAACTAATGACTGATTTTCGATCTGAACAGTGATTCAAATAAAGAAATTGCTATTACTCTTTATTGACATTTTCTGTGACTGCGCTTTTATTATGCTTCTTTATTTGTATTTGAATTCGTTGAGTTTTACGGTATCCCGAAGAAACGCCGTTTTAAACTTCTGTGATGTTGTTTGCCCCATTGTCCAGTGCTTATTTAGTTTCAGTGTCTTTTGGGGACCAGCAAGTGGTGATCTGAGGTTATGTCAGCACCTCTCACTTCTTGCATCGATGTTGTTCAAATGGGCAGTTTCGCCTATGGTGCCAAGAACCACAGTAATAGCAAGGGGCAGGGGCATTCGGCTTCGTCTGTCAGATTGAGCTGCAGGGAGGTGGATAGGGTATAGCAGGGGCACATTTATTCTGGTTAGGTGGCTGTTGCACTACACGTACTTCAGGTCCACTAGACCCAACACTCTGAACCGTAGTTGTGTTGTATTGCGCGCTACTTATAAGTAGTATATGACGCGAGTTAACTGGTAAAATAGGAAAACCATATAGTAAACCGTTAATTTGCAAAACATCAATCCATTGTCTGACATTTCACTGTTCATGCGTATCATAAAAATTCCATTGTGTTTCCACCCTTCCTTTCTAGATCTTCCCCCATATTCTGCCGCCAGACATTACGTTTTCACTCGCGTCATATACTACTTATAAGTAGCGCGCACCAGTGTCACTTTACAGATTGGTATCTATCAACATCTTCATTAATTTCAGCTGCTGCTCAAATAATAATTCAGGTTTCGAAGGATCCATGTTTTCACAACCACCGTCGACAATTGTTATGCTCGTCAATTCATATGCTTGAACTATGCTTGAACAAGTTCACATAACTCGGTAAACGGAGCGAAGACAATTGATGCAGTGACACGATAGGGTATTCTAATGCGTTTGTCCCCCTCCCGGCTAAATATATCAAGAAGTCTCGAGAACGCGTAGAAAGTGCATTCTACAAGCACCCACAAAACACGTACTCTGCGTTGTTCATTCCAACCGTGACGTTCAGGTCTCCTATCAGAATGGCTAAATACACCGCTGGGCATTTCTCGATTATTAACTGTTGCCTCTATGCTTATCATTTCCGTTGTAATCGTTGGTGGGCGCATAGCACTGAATCACAATCGTTGTGATTCCCTCTTTCTTTGTCTTGAAGGATGCTTTTGACGATCCTGTGTACATGAGATTCCCATTCTACAAATGTGAATCGTTTTCTTCAGCCTCTTCTCTGAAGCTAAACTTTTTTATCCAACCTGCATTCAACGGATTTCACTTATTCCAAGCACCATCAGGTTGCAATTTTTTTCATTTCCACAGAAACTTGAATATTTCTTCCGACCTCCTACATTGTGTGAACACTCTATGTACCTATAATAATGGTTTCTCCGGTTGTCAGAAATAGCATCGGTCTTGTGAATTCCGAAGAAGCTCAGCTTTCATCGTGAGGTGTCATAACTCTTCTAAACGAAGACCTTCAAGCATCCATGTCAGAATTTAAATGCTTTGGATTACTCTTTCTGGTTACCTTTTTTTGTTAGCAATTTTGTGTTTCTTCCACGGAATGGGGTCGCCAACCCCGTGCCCAACTCTCATCTTTTATCCGGGTTTTGGACCGAAAGTAACCCTAGAACTGCTCCGAGTGAAGTTCTACACACATCTAATCCATAATAATTAAGATTAATTAAACTTCGTTTTGTTTAAATATCACAGTTTTCACACAATCATGATAATCAACTTCAAATATTACGACTATCTTACAAATAATTCAAAGCGATCTTGATACTATGATTAATCTTAAGTAAATTAAAATAGACATATGTACTCTCCAAATGTAAACCAATTCAAGAAATTCTAACAGTTTCAACGATTTTACCGTAGACTCAATACAGAATACAACTCAGTAACCATATTGCAGATTCTATTACTCAAATTAGAGACCATTTTGAGCGAGATTTAGTCATATACCATACCATCTGACTACTATAACTATCGCTATAACTATCCAAACCGAATTAATCTGATTGAAGTGTACGAAAGTGTAACTCAGTTGTTGTAAGTTGCCTATTTGTTAAGAACGACTAAGCCATAGATTCAACCATCATATACATGAATCACAACTCTGAATAGATCAAAGTTAAAAGTAAACAAATAGAATCAAATTAGGGCATCGGTTCAATAACTCAAATGAACAGTAACAATTTGAACAAAAACAGTAAATCGAACACCAAATACCTTTAAAAAACCATTCGAATAGAAAACCTTTTAGAAAAACCATAATCGGAGATAGAAACAAAAACGTTAGTTAGATATTTTTTTTCTCTCGTATAAAATATTTTTCATATTTGCCTACAAATGATTTGAGAAAATATTCTGGTGTGTCCCCTGGCTGAACGCTCGTTTATCCATAGACTGCCTCTACACTTCAATCTTGACGGTTAAGAGAGGGGCTGAAGTAAGAACAGAATCTTTACTTCAAGCTTAATTTATGTACAGAAAGCGAATTTATTTAAAAGTGGATACGTGGCCTTGACCTACTAGAAGCTTCTGGAACTGCACCAAATCTAATAACAGACAAGTAATTATACAATCGAACTGTGCCACAATTCTCGGGTTCATCTAGATGTTCGCGAGACTTTGCTACTCAATGCTTGAATGGCCGAGTATTCCGCCTTTTCGCAGCTTTCGCAGACGTTATCTCGGAATTCGATACAGCACCAAGCATCGAAACAATTTTGATCAACTTCCTTCATGTTTCTGGTGAATATAGTTCATATCGTAAAGTTTCCCTGTCTCAAACTACTCTTATGTTATAACACAATAAAAACAATAGTGGGCTCCCGACATCAAACTAATTACAGTCCACTGATTCATATGACTTTTCGAATGAGAATGAATGAAAAACTAAATGTCTACAGTTTATAAGTAAAATTGTTAAAGAAACAAAGTAGATATGATATACAAACGAATAATTGTAAAACTACATTTATGGGAACACGAAAGTGGGTTTTCCCACTTGCTATGTGTTAATATGGTATTTACTGAACGTGGTCACCGAAAATCTACTATAACAGTTGTTCAAAGTTTCGAACAGCTTTGTAAAATGACAAAATAAAATGGGTCAACTAACCTTGAATTCTCCTGTGGATTTATCAAATGCCACGTGCAGATTGTGCGTGACTTTTTTAGACCAGAAATTCGTGGCTTCGCTCGTTCTAATCGACGAGTTTAGGAAACCGGAACATTTTCACTGAAATTCAAGGAGAACACTAGTGAACATTTATCTGTTAGTTTATTTAACAATAAAACAAAAGACGTGCTCAATATTTTAAGTAAATCAGAGAACAATTATTATTGGTTATAGGAGGTTGACAGAGATGGGTGAGTTTTCATAGACTGCATCACGCTTCGATCTTAGTTAGACAACTATTGAAAACCAGAAAGCATTGGATAACTGTTTCTTCCCAGTATGGAACTACTTAGTAATATGCTAGGATCGATGCATGGCATAGATGACGTTGCCATATCAATGTGTGCAAATGCTGTACACATAAATGACACTTTATTTACAATCAGAAGGATGAATTGAAAATTCTCTTACAAAATGTACACTCCAGTAACAGGCGAGTTGGTTATAAAGATGAAATAATTATTTCAGTCCCATAGTTCACACACGTCAATTTGCGCTACAAACATGGGGTGGACCAGACTGCGGTGACGGTGGATAGGAGACAAATGAACAACAGTTGTTATATTGTAACGGCAATTGAGATAGTGACATACTAGGAGGGAGAATACTTGTAGGACTGTTCTCACTACTATTCATACCACTGCCACTATTAGTGGTGCAGCTGCTACCACGACCGCTACTATTGCTATCCACACAAGAATGAAATAACATACTCGGAATGACAGATACATTTGTCATATATTTATCTTTCTGTTTAACTGATTCATCAAAACTCTGTAGTACACCAGAAAGGATTTCCGGATTTTTTTCTTGTTCCATTCCTGATATTTTTGTTGCTGTTAAAAGCATCTGCCACGAAATCGGAAGACCCTTAAAAAAATCACAAGGTGTCACGGTCAACACAATTCACTTTATTCACTCCAACAAGGTAAACAATCAACATTAATACAAGAGAAATAACAAAACGAATTCGATCATTTGATATTATTACTATTATCAGAAAATTAAAGACAAACAAACATACAACAACTCAGTTGATTGATTTTACAACAGCATGAACATGTATATTTCTTTATTTAAAAACATGTCTGATAGATTTCATATTGATGTAAATTATTTCCGCAAAAAACCATGTTATTAGATGAGTTATCTTAAGAAAACAAAATAAATCGATTCAATACACAATGGTAATAAGAGAAAAACAATGCAATTATCTGTCTCACAACATAGAATGATACTTATTGAATTGAATTGAAGAATACCGAATGACATTTGAAAATCAAACATGTAAAATGAACGAAGAAAGGATGGAAAAGGTCGTGATTAAATAGCCAATCATATAATTTTTTTCTGAAAAATAAATTGACCGAATATCGGCGAAAGAAGTAACTCTATAAAAATAATGAGTTTTCACTTGAAGGTGTATTTCTCTTCCCATAGTTTCATATACTCACAAACATTTCACTCTCAAGTTGATAAAATTATTGTTGATGATTCTTTATCCCTACCGTTTAGAACAGTTGAATAGATGGACTAATGGATGAATTACTACTACATTTAATAATTCACATTTTTTCAGATGATAGGTTTCACGAGAAACATGGGAAGCACAATTAAACTTTCAATTGTGCTTAATATTCTACAGGAAAATATAGTCGAGAAAAACACTTTAGTCATAGTCGATAGCAGCATACACAATAAGTATCATCCTAGTTTTATACTCAAATTTGTATTCCATGGATATAGTTTGAAGCATGTGATACAATTTTGTAGTTCAACATATTGTAAGAATGTTCAATGAACTAATGACTGATTTTCGATCTGAACAGTGATTCAAATAAAGAAATTGCTATTACTCTTTATTGACATTTTCTGTGACTGCGCTTTTATTATGCTTCTTTATTTGTATTTGAATTCATTGAGTTTTACGGTATCCCGAAGAAACGCCGTTTGACACTTCTGTGGTGTTGTTTGCCCCATTGTCCAGTGCTTATTTAGTTTCAGTGTCTTTTGGGGACCAGCAAGTGGTGATCTGAGGTTATGTCAGCACCTCTCACTTCTTGCATCGATGTTGTTCAAATGGGCAGTTTCGCCTATGGTGCCAAGAACCACAGTAATAGCAAGGGGCAGGGGCATTCGGCTTCGTCTGTCAGATTGAGCTGCAGGGAGGTGGATAGGGTATAGCAGGGGCACATTTATTCTGGTTAGGTGGCTGTTGCACTACACGTACTTCAGGTCCACTAGACCCAACACTCTGAACCGTAGTTGTGTTGTATTGCGCGCTACTTATAAGTAGTATATGACGCGAGTTAACTGGTAAAATAGGAAAACCATATAGTAAACCGTTAATTTGCAAAACATCAATCCATTGTCTGACATTTCACTGTTCATGCGTATCATAAAAATTCCATTGTGTTTCCACCCTTCCTTTCTAGATCTTCCCCCATATTCTGCCGCCAGACATTACGTTTTCACTCGCGTCATATACTACTTATAAGTAGCGCGCACCAGTGTCACTTTACAGATTGGTATCTATCAACATCTTCATTAATTTCAGCTGCTGCTCAAATAATAATTCAGGTTTCGAAGGATCCATGTTTTCACAACCACCGTCGACAATTGTTATGCTCGTCAATTCATATGCTTGAACTATGCTTGAACAAGTTCACATAACTCGGTAAACGGAGCGAAGACAATTGATGCAGTGACACGATAGGGTATTCTAATGCGTTTGTCCCCCTCCCGGCTAAATATATCAAGAAGTCTCGAGAACGCGTAGAAAGTGCATTCTACAAGCACCCACAAAACACGTACTCTGCGTTGTTCATTCCAACCGTGACGTTCAGGTCTCCTATCAGAATGGCTAAATACACCGCTGGGCATTTCTCGATTATTAACTGTTGCCTCTATGCTTATCATTTCCGTTGTAATCGTTGGTGGGCGCATAGCACTGAATCACAATCGTTGTGATTCCCTCTTTCTTTGTCTTGAAGGATGCTTTTGACGATCCTGTGTACATGAGATTCCCATTCTACAAATGTGAATCGTTTTCTTCAGCCTCTTCTCTGAAGCTAAACTTTTTTATCCAACCTGCATTCAACGGATTTCACTTATTCCAAGCACCATCAGGTTGCAATTTTTTTCATTTCCACAGAAACTTGAATATTTCTTCCGACCTCCTACATTGTGTGAACACTCTATGTACCTATAATAATGGTTTCTCCGGTTGTCAGAAATAGCATCGGTCTTGTGAATTCCGAAGAAGCTCAGCTTTCATCGTGAGGTGTCATAACTCTTCTAAACGAAGACCTTCAAGCATCCATGTCAGAATTTAAATGCTTTGGATTACTCTTTCTGGTTACCTTTTTTGTTAGCAATTTTGTGTTTCTTCCACGGAATGGGGTCGCCAACCCCGTGCCCAACTCTCATCTTTTATCCGGGTTTTGGACCGAAAGTAACCCTAGAACTGCTCCGAGTGAAGTTCTACACACATCTAATCCATAATAATTAAGATTAATTAAACTTCGTTTTGTTTAAATATCACAGTTTTCACACAATCATGATAATCAACTTCAAATATTACGACTATCTTACAAATAATTCAAAGCGATCTTGATACTATGATTAATCTTAAGTAAATTAAAATAGACATATGTACTCTCCAAATGTAAACCAATTCAAGAAATTCTAACAGTTTCAACGATTTTACCGTAGACTCAATACAGAATACAACTCAGTAACCATATTGCAGATTCTATTACTCAAATTAGAGACCATTTTGAGCGAGATTTAGTCATATACCATACCATCTGACTACTATAACTATCGCTATAACTATCCAAACCGAATTAATCTGATTGAAGTGTACGAAAGTGTAACTCAGTTGTTGTAAGTTGCCTATTTGTTAAGAACGACTAAGCCATAGATTCAACCATCATATACATGAATCACAACTCTGAATAGATCAAAGTTAAAAGTAAACAAATAGAATCAAATTAGTGCATCGGTTCAATAACTCAAATGAACAGTAACAATTTGAACAAAAACAGTAAATCGAACACCAAATACCTTTAAAAAACCATTCGAATAGAAAACCTTTTAGAAAAACCATAATCGGAGATAGAAACAAAAACGTTAGTTAGATATTTTTTTCTCTCGTATAAAATATTTTTCATATTTGCCTACAAATGATTTGAGAAAATATTCTGGTGTGTCCCCTGGCTGAACGCTCGTTTATCCATAGACTGCCTCTACACTTCAATCTTGACGGTTAAGAGAGGGGCTGAAGTAAGAACAGAATCTTTACTTCAAGCTTAATTTATGTACAGAAAGCGAATTTATTTAAAAGTGGATACGTGGCCTTGACCTACTAGAAGCTTCTGGAACTGCACCAAATCTAATAACAGACAAGTAATTATACAATCGAACTGTGCCACAATTCTCGGGTTCATCTAGATGTTCGCGAGACTTTGCTACTCAATGCTGACTGGCCGAGTATTCAGCCTTTTCGCAGCTTTCGCAGACGTTATCGAGGAATTCTCGACAGCTCCAAGCATTGAAACAATTTTGATCAACTTCCTTCATGTTTCTGGTGAATATATTTCATATCGTAAAGTTTCCCTGTCTCAAACTACTCTTATGTTATAAACACAATAAAAACAATAGTGGGCTCCCGACATCAAACTAATTACAGTCCACTGATTCATATGACTTTTCGAATGAGAATGAATGAAAAACTAAATGTCTACAGTTTATAAGTAAAATTGTTAAAGAAACAAAGTAGATATGATATACAAACGAATAATTGTAAAACTACATTTATGGGAACACGAAAGTGGGTTTTCCCACTTGCTATGTGTTAATATGGTATTTACTGAACGCTGGTCACCGAAAATCTACTATAACAGTTGTTTCAAAGTTTCGAACAGCTTTGTAAAATGACAAAATAAATAATGGGTCAACTAACCTTGAATTCTCCTGTGGATTTATCAAATGCCACGTGCAGATTGTGCGTGACTTTTTTAGGACCAGAAATTCGTGGCTTCGCTCGTTCTAATCGACCGAGTTTAGGAAACCGGAACATTTTCACTATGAAATTCAAGGAGAACACTAGTGAACATTTATCTGTTAGTTTATTTAACAATAAAACAAAAGACGTGCTCAATATTTTAAGTAAATCAGAGAACAATTATTATTGGTTATAGGAGGTTGACAGAGATGGGTGAGTTTTCATAGACTGCATCACGCTTCGATCTTAGTTAGACAACTATTGAAAACCAGAAAGCATTGGATAACTGTTTCTTCCCAGTATGGAACTACTTAGTAATATGCTAGGATCGATGCATGGCATAGATGACGTTGCCATATCAATGTGTGCAAATGCTGTACACATAAATGACACTTTATTTACAATCAGAAGGATGAATTGAAAATTCTCTTACAAAATGTACACTCCAGTAACAGGCGAGTTGGTTATAAAGATGAAATAATTATTTCAGTCCCATAGTTCACACACGTCAATTTGCGCTACAAACGTAACTCAACTATGGTCTTGCTAGATCGCATCTGGACGGACCTGAAATCAATAGTTGGGCAATCCAGATAATATAGATTAAATCAGTCATTGTGGTACAGTATGTAGTTATGTCTTCATCTCTTAGTTGTTTATCAATACAGGAAATGTAATTGTTGCCCTAATTCCACTTTAGGTAAATTTCTCTCTCATCCGCTTACATAGACAGTTTGGCTTCCATAGATACTTGGTCATGTGTAATCATATATCTTACAAAGCTGCATCAATTTATTTCAACGAGTGAACTAATATTATTCCATACATAACAACAAACTGGATTTATAAATATGCCAAACTTAATTTGATGAACCTCTTATAGACGAAAAATAAGCTGTCACAAACTTTCATGCAAGGCTAACCTTTCATTTTCTCTCTCTTCTCTTTCTCAGGCGAGACTGGCACAGATTTTGATGGATATAAAACAAGTTTGTTCCTTTTGTGTCTAAAAAATTACAACAATAGATTGCAAAAATTCGTTTCGCAATTATCTCTTTCATGTAATAATTACATCAGGAAAGTTCGTATAAAACCTAAAATGAGTACTTTGCAGTTATCAGTTTGACGATACGTGATAATCTTAGTTAGGCAACCGGTAAAAACCAAGAGGCATTAGACAGTTGCTTTGTTCTGGAATGAAGCTCTTCAGAAGAGAGTATTTACAATCTTAATAGGGACCAAACGCAACATCTCCAGATCTCGCGGACAATGCTTAACTTCTAGAACGCTGAGTCAAGATCCAGCGGTTTAGATCAGTCATTTCATGATATCATGCGACTATTCCCATTCGTGATATTTCTCATGTACTCAACGTGATCCAATCCTAATAGTTAGAGCGTTTTGCTAGAACCCGAAATTTTTTTATATCGATAAGTACATGATAACTGTCAGCATAGGGGATTGTAAATATTGCTTTCAATAACCTAGAATCGGGCAGTTCGATCAATATAGTTATTGAATCCCCAAACCTACAATTGTCAAACGCCTGATTAGTGCTATAAAGTGGGACATTTTCGGAAATTAGCTCGGTTGAGGGTGTAATACTAATACCAATCATTTCTAAGTTTTGAAGCATATACACTGATGACCCATACTGGGATATGTTTTCCCGCTTGAAGGCCGTATTTCAAACCGGCTAAGACGTCGTATGGAAGTCTGTCTGAATTAAACTATCTTTTACATGAACGCATAAAACCAGTCAGCGGATGATATATAATTGTTTAGTCATTGAAAGTAAGTAATATTAACTAGGATTATTTAGTTTTATCACCTCATTTTGGAATTGGTTGGGCTGGAAGTGACAGGCAATGTGTTTACTTCATAGACAATATTGGATTATTTGACTTTCTACTCAAACATATTTCAATCGACTTACAAAACGACAAACGTAGCTTTGTCGAGGGGAAAAGCGAATAATTTGTCAGATCATTGACCAAATACATTGAATTTCTTAAGTACCCCCTTGACTAGGTTCCACAGATGTCATAAATCAACCCTTGATCAAAACGGGGTATATACGTTTAATCACCATCCGAATTCTGGTGATTAGGAATAAAATAAAGCTTCATATCTAATCATATACTAATTCAGAATACGATTTAATAATTTAGCTTAACTTGGGGTATTGCATTTCGTGAGAATCTCTTAACTACTGAGCTTCTTTGGTGTTTTTATTGCTAATCAGGCAGAATGAATAGGATGTTAGTTTTAGGCAAAGCATAATGCCAAGCAACTGTTAGGAATAAATAGATAAATAGAATGATTTGTCACATACGCTACTTTGATTATTAGGCCGAATGGAGGTCTAATAAAGATTTACTTGTTGTTTTCAAACCGCATTTTTCGTAAATGCATAAACCAAGAGAGGAAATTCTTGATGAACGGATCCGTGGCTGAATGACTGCTTTTTATCCATCATTCGTCGTTTTAAACCATTGATTGCTGTCATCTTGTGGAACCTGACTTGATAGACTAGACTATTTTAGGCTTCTTGGATAACAAGTCAATGGCTTCATGAAATGATGTCATACTTTGATTCTAGGGCTCGCATTTTTTCTATAGCCTGTTACTGTGCAAGCAAAATTCTGAGGTAAACGATGTCTAGTAATTAGTAACTTACTTTTTATATACCCCAGTCGGTGAATATTGATAGCCTCAAAAGTCAGATTTAAATAGGCACGTAGTGACCTGTAACTTTAGCACTATTGCCATAGTGGTTGGACCATACCTATTTTTCTAGTTGCAGATTTTATATACTCTAAGGTTTTTTAAAGATCAATTACACTACCCAATTTTTTAAACCAAAATAGGGAAAAATGTGGACCAGATTTGCGATTTTATTCTTAAAATCGTAGGATATTACGCTTTAACGGTCGTAATATTCTCGTTAGTACTGATGATCTGGTGTTTAATGAAGTCTCGGCAAGGATAAAGAAGTGCCAACCACATTTCACTAGCGAGATATTCGTTCGCCAACCAAAGGATGATTCTACTCAACATCACAGCGCTCCGTCCTACTATACGTCTGTGAATCATATCCAGTAAGAGTAAATGATATTCGTATGATATTAGTAATCGGCCATAGGTGTCCTTAAAGCATCGCCCATGTATCCTGGGACTAAAGAGTTATCAATGCTAATGTTTAGGAAAAGGGTACTAGGTAAGGATGGCAGATAGAATGATGCAGTAATGAATCTTCATCAGTTTATTTCCCTGGAATATACTGCTCGAATCATATTTTGAACGCTATTCTCCATTACTGTTAATATTCCTACCGCCATTGCTGTGTGCTAATGTGGTAGTGCAACTTGAACTGATGATTGTACGTACCAAGTTGTACGCTGACAAACATGCTGATCTGCCTTTGAGACCACGTGACAGCATATACTTCAATTACATGCCTTGATAAAGAGACCATAGGGCGTTATTTGCATTTTGAAGACGAATAATTTAAAAATTCAGTGACATAAATCCGTTTGGATATAATCCATCCATGTTCGGAAGGCTTCTGTGAAGTTACAAGCCGAAATGTCATAGGAAATTGAAGAAACACGCTGTGTTGCAGTAAATGAAAGGCCAATCAAATTTCAATCCAGAAAAATGTTTGACTAGTCCTCTACTACAGTACCAAAACTTAATAGCAGTACAACAAAACGTGTTTGCTCAATTGCCACAGTTACCTGATCATTTATTATCCAATATCTTTTCAAGCGCCAGTTGATTTCTTTGCACTCTCTAATTTTGGATTCTGTACGGTTCCAGGTATCTGGTAGTCTAAGTTGTGCAATAAAGTAAACTACTAGGTGTCGACTACAAGACAAAAAAGTAACCTCATGACAACCAAATATGCCTGCACATTTGCCATAGTTACCTTATCATCAAAGCGGTAAAGAAAAACTACATCCAATATCCAATATCTTTCTCACGAACTATTATAAACTGGTTGATTTCTTTTAATTCGATTCTTATTCTTTCGAGAGAGCCCCAGGCATTTGTTAGTGTCCAACGGATGAAAGTCTAGTCACCGGACTTTCTAATTCTAGTCAGTTGGTAGTTGTTGGTGAATATGTATGTGACTCCTCAGCAGTGCGCATCCACGACTCCTGCTCCTCGCGGGATTCGAACCCGGGACCTTTGGCATTGTAGGCGAACGCCTTACCATCGGACCACTGGGCCGGCATCCAACGGTGTTAATGTCTAACTCTGATTGATCTAGGGATTTTGCGCGACCTCACCCATTTGTCTTTGGTAGTTACTGCCTACACCCGACAGGGTTGAACTCCACTGGTCACGTCTTCTCAACTAGAACTCCGAGAATTTCCTCACGAAGCTAGTCACTAGTGAGCACTGTTACATTATATTGGGGCACAGTTTTGGAGGTTTGCGTTTTTACACATTTGAAATCATTAATCAATCATCATTGTTAGACCACCATTAGAAACCTGGAAGCACTGGACGGCCGTTTCGTCCTAGTATGGGACTCCTCAGCAGTGCGCATCCACGACTCCTGCTCCTCGCAGGATTCGAACCCGGGACCTTTGGCATTGTAGGCGAACGCCTTACCATCGGACCACTGGGCCGGCATCCAACGGTGTTAATGTCTAACTCTGATTGATCTAGGGATTTTGCGCGACCTCACCCATTTGTCTTTGGTAGTTACTGCCTACACCCGACAGGCGTTCGTTTACAATGCCAAAGGTCCCGGGTTCGAATCCTGCGAGGAGCAGGAGTCGTGGATGCGCACTGCTGAGGAGTCCCATACTAGGACGAAACGGCCGTCCAGTGCTTCCAGGTTTCTAATGGTGGTCTAACAATGATGATTGATTAATGATTTCAAATGTGTAAAAACGCAAACCTCCAAAACTGTGCCCCAATAGAATATGTATGTCCCGTGATTTGATTAAGTAAGTTTGTTTCAGTGAAGTGGGGTTTCTGTGTATCAGTAGCTATCACATTACTAGACCGGAGGTTAGTTGTTTACATTTTGGAGAATAATCGGGGCAAAATTTCAATAGACGAGATAGAGTAAGTTAGTTATTTGAGGAGATGTCAGTAATAACGACTAGCAAGTCTCAAAGCATATATCAGGTAAAGTTTGTCCGTCAGGGAGATGATAATCCATTTGTGAGTACGTGTTTATCAAGTCTCTTCTTAAAGCTGTCCACTGAGAGGACTTTGGTCACTTTGGCTGGGAGAGCATTCCAAGTTGCAAAGACTCCGAACGCGAAAAAGTGTGCATGAACCGAAGTGTTTGCTCTTTGATTCGCAAGTTTTCGAGAATCACCTCGAGCGGAGTGGTGGTGATGCATCGGTAAGATAATCACGTTGGAATGGTTTGGTGTGCTTAATATGTTGTATGCCATAATCACATCACTCTAATCACCTTGGTATGAAACTTTCTATTCTCAAGTTAGCTTCTGAGACAAGACACGGGTGGGTCAATAAGGCTTATTTCTGCAACCTTTGCGATTAGGCGTGCGTGGAGTACTGTGTCAAAGGCTTTTTCAAAGTCAAAAAATATTACGTGTGCCCATTTTTTCGTCCAATTTTCGTCCCATTCTATGAGAAGATTGAATGCGCAATACCTGACTTTCCGAAACCCGTGCCGATCTTCATCGAGTATTTCATTCTTATCCATGTACTCCCTCCGTTGTTCGTTCACCAGCCTTTCCATTACCTTTGTTAGTATTGGTAGTAATGTGACTGGTTTGTAACAGGCTGGATTCCTCCTAAATCCTCCTTTGAAGATTGGAGAGAAAGTTTCTTGTTTCAATTCAGCTTGGAGTTGGTATGACTGTAGTGAATGTCTGAACAGAGAGCCTCTGCACATTTTTTCAAGACTATGGGGCGAACACTGTCACACCCTGGTTACTTTCCTGCACATAAGGATTTTAGTTTCCTCACTACTAAGTCACGGTTATTACGGGCATTCCCTAAGCCGTCAGCTGGCACTGGTTTTACGGAGTATTCTGCACATGTGGATGCCTGGTTTAGCTGCTCAGTGAAGTTTGTGTTGAAGATCTCAGTCATCTCTAAGTTGTTGAGTATTTCGTTTATGACCATTTTGAACAAGATTGCGTCATGGTAGCCACTCCCTATTGCTGTATAGACGTGAACATCCCCGACCAGGAGCTGATCATTTGTTAAAAAATAATCCAGGTTTGGGATATATCCCCCCTTAGTCCATCTAGTGGCACTGCTTTCATGCTCAGTAAGCCCGAAGCCTCTAATGGCTGCGCCAAATCGTCTGTGGAACCAACTAGTGAAAGCTGTACACTCATTTCTGAGACTTAGAGATGGAGTCTTGAAATCTCCAACAAAGAGTACTTGATCGAACCCAAGGAGTGACAGTTGCAGTATTACCTCAGTCATTTTGTCATTCTAAGCCTTAGTATTTGAGTGTGCTGATATGTCCGTCCAATGAAGTATTTCGTGCAGTCTGTTTCAAAACAACACCACCATGATTTGTTCACATCGGTTGGTTGGGTGTCTTGTTATTTTTCGGCTTTGAAATGCCTGTTTATATATATAGCCACTCCGCCTCTTTTTTGGTATACACTATCGCTTCGGAAGTGTCATGTCTTCCGAAATCTTCTTCGTCTTCTGTAATCTCAGGGGTTAGCCATGTTTCATTTAGGATTATGATCTTCAGATCCATCAGCGAGCACATATTCCTGATTTAGAACAGCTTACCTCTTGGTCCTCTTAGGTTGCTATACAGGCACTTGGTGGCTTGTCTCATCACTTGGCGCACCTCTGCGACAGCAGCAGTTGTCGGATTTTCAAACACATTTAAACCGATCTGGCGAGTGCTGTAGCAACTCGCCTCTGCAGGTGTTTTGCCTTTGCCGTGCTTTCAATCGGAAGACTATTATCTTCAAGTCATGTACCGGGGTTTTTTGATCAATGCCAACCATCTAATGTCACTCATGTGCGTCTATTTTGACCTTCCTGCCGTTGTCTCACAGATCTGAATCGTCCTCCGCAACACCTGATAAGTCTAGAGAGCTCGTCCTTCAAGTTACACCTAGTCTGAATAGCCCCTGTTGGGTAATCCCGATTTCTTAATTCCATAGTCATCAGACGTGGTGACTTGATGATAGTGAGGTATGACTCGCGAGGCGGCCATCGTGGTGGGAAGGCCGATGTTCTGTGATAGCCATCGCCACTGTTGCACATCGTGCATGTGGGCTTCATCAAAGCTACCGCCATCCAGTTCGGGTAAGCCTTGAACTTCCGTGCTGGTATGCTGTTGAGTGACTGGTGACACCCTGCCGCACGTACCGACCATTAGATGACACGGGTATCAAGATAAAAAACGGTCAAAACAGGTTTATTAAACTAGCTAGAATAAGTTAGTGATCTGGAGAACGACTACCAAAGCAACTAGCGATTTTCGAGGCATGCATCCGGTGCAGCTGGTCCAACATAAAGATGATAATCCGTGTTTAAGCACATGCTTGTCAAGTCTCGAATGGTTGAGTTTTGACCAGTTTTTTGCTGCCCATTTTCCAGATGCTGTAAGATCCTTTCGAAGCTAACTTGAGTTCTTCTCTTTCCTCCTAAAAGACCTCCAGATCTTAGCTGCTCTGAGCTTATTATACCTAAGAAGTTATAAACGTATATTAGAGAAAGGAGCGGAACTGATATGCTGCATTACTAAATATCTGATTTTCAGGCTTTCCAACTCTCAAGCAATTTATTCACCTTTTTACGAAACACACTGTTCTCAAGATGTTTTCCGAACCAAGGTAGAAATGGATAAGTGAAGACCATCTTCTAAACCTTCGCTATAAGGCATATATGAGGCACAGTGTCTGAAGCTTTACCGAAATCGACAGATATTTTACGGACCGTACCTTTTCGGTTCAGCAGGTTGTCCAGCTATTGCATGCTATGACAAGATTGGATGCACATCATCTGTCTTTCCTTAAACCTGTGTTGAGCTTCATGGAGTATGTTGTTCGTACCCATGCCCTCCCTCATTTGTCTATTCAACATTCTTCCCTTTATCTTAGATTGTATTGTCAATAATGAAACCAGTCTGTAACAAGAAGGATCCAACATATCTCCTTCTAAAATTATTGGAGAGATCAGCTCGTTTACATTTAAATGGAGATAGTGCGTCTCCATTGAATATCTGAATCCGTCACTAACCTATAAACGGAGGGATAACGCAGACTTTTCAGAGTATAAGGCGAATATTGTTGAATCCTAGACACTTTCCTGTTTTAGACATCTTTTTATAGAAGAAGAAGTTTGTCAAACATTCCTGAGTCAGTCAACTGGCATTAGCTTTGATAACTAATTTGAAATTGTTGTGATCTGTTTTCACTGATTGTATAAAATATTGTCACAGATTTTATCAGTTCCAGAATTTCAAGATCTCTGTCAGTCAGACCTTCCAGTGCATAACCATCCTGGTTTATACATTTTCTTCCAGTCACACATCTGAACAGATATTTCGGGTCTGCCTGAATTTTGTTTGCTAGCACCGTCTACATGTAGCTCATATCACTTTGAATCTTGGCAGTGCGTCTGCTTCTCAGTTCCACGTAATGACTCCGATCACAATCCTTCAGAAATACCTACCACATGTGCCGGGCTCTCCTGTCCGTATATAGCGAGCGACTAGTGTCTCGCCAAACAAATGTTCAATTCTTTTCAGCCAAGTGGTTTTTTGGGGTACGTTATGAATATTTTAACGGTGAATTGAAAAGAAGTTAAACTCGACAGATGATATGCTGTAGCAGTAACAACATAACATACATGACTGAGAAAAATAGATTTTGGACTAAGTAAAATGTTCTAAACTCCAAGGGTTATCGTCTACTCCAGTATCCAATGGATGGTAGTCCAGCTACACGACGCACTAATTTTATTCAGTTGGGAGTTATTTCTGAAATTATGCCCTGTGATTTGAGTGAGTACGTTTGTCCCACGATAGTGGAGGGTCCTAGATATCACATTACTAGGCCGCAGATCAGTATGTTCAAATAAGAAGAAAAACAAGATGAATATTCCAACGCAAACGAAGTGGTCGGCTTGCACAGCGCCTAATTTGACTAGCGATATCGTTCTTCTTGCTGCCAGAAGCATGAAGCACCTCAAACCGTCCCGATTTCCGAAGTTCACAGCTATCAGAATCAGAGACTTAATAGTTGTAAGGTGTGACGGACGAGACAGCTGGAAACGTAAATACCCGTGGTGGTCTAAAGAGTCAGCCATCGACATTGTTGCACGTCATGTGCGCGAACTTCATCCAGGTTACTGATAGCAACCTCAGACAGTCCATGAACTATCATACTGGTCTGCACTTGATTGCCTTTTGATGTTCTGGCGACTTCACTTTCTAACCAAGGTTTGTCGTGTCTCAATTGAATTGAGGGATACAGTTTAACCGAGGGTCTGTGAGATGTTTGGATGTTTTACTTCGAAAACTCAATTCAATTCTAAAGTTAATCTCAACGGTGGGGTTACCCTGTTACGACGTTTCAGCCCTTAGGCCCTCCGGCATAGTTTACCCGAGGTATTACTCATTCTAAGCTTTGCGTTCTATTTATCTTACTGTCCTTTATGAAAACCCTCCATCCGACAATACATGATTCAATAAAAGCAATGAGTTCTGTCTAACATCCCTATCACTGGTTTGTAACGTTTTTCGAGCTTCAGTGTTACCTTATGAATAGAGCTCGAAAGTCCCCCGAAATTTGCCACGTCACGTCACGTGGATCCAGGAACCTTTGAACAAGACCTCAGTTTGCGAGTGAATAAAATTATATATTCATCCGATGCGATTGGAAAGTAAGCAGTTGATTGAGGCATCTGGACCTACTCCGTAGTGGTTCCCATTGGAATAGGAACATTAGTCTGAATTGTTTATTTGACTGTCTGCTAATGAATAGGAAGAATTTTACATCTTCGGGAATATTTAATGTCCCAAACTGATATCGAAAACTTACATTTTTCCTGTAAATAGTGGGCGGTCAATGACGACACGTCAGTTTTCAAGAGTGAGCTATCAGCATACAATTAACTATTAAGCGTGAAATTTTTCTTCAGCAAATGCTACAATTTGAATAGGTTTATCACAATTACCGATCTGACAAGATAATGAAACTATGAATCAAGCAGATAGTAGTGCAGGTGGTGATAAGAGCAACATGTTTTTAAAATGTAAAGATAATACATTAAAACTATAAATTTGAAAACTAATTACTATTCTAATCCAACCGTTTTTGACAACCGACTTTCTATGTACGTCTTTCCCGTAAATGTCTCCCTTGAGAGCTACAACTGTCCAGAGAAAGAGCTTGAACACCAGTTCAAACTACTCAAGGTAATACAACAAAGGCCAATTCAACTCTTCTGTGAATGCCAAGGCGTCATGTTACGGTCACTCCGGAGTTTTGTCTATTACTCTTCAAAGCATGCAGATCACCTCGAAAAATCATTTTGTTTAAAATAGGTCGTGGAAAATGTATTGGACCTTGGATCCAATCTGTCTATAGTAACAAAAGCGTGCGTACATACAAATCATGTCAACAAAGAGCAACGATGAAGATTCACCAGTTCTGGTTTCTCTTTTTCAAGAACTGGAACAAAAACAGTTTCAAGGAGAAGTGAGAATTTTTTCATTCAAAACTTAATAGTCACTTAGGCGAACATATTATACTGTGTAATACTAGTTGGGAAGATTTCACCACACCTAACTAAAAATGAAGTTGGAAGTTAGTGATTAAATTAAGATCTCACTTAGTTTTGATAGGATTCTTCGAAAAAATTTCGTCTAACTTCGCGCCACCGGATCATATTACAGGTCTCCTAATGGTTTATCCTTATCACGTGATACATATTATTGAGGTATTGAGCCTGTTCTCAAAGAGTTAGTCAGTCAAGTTTTAGAAGTTTGATTAAATTTCTCCGCCTAATTTCCAAGTCTGAAGAAGTCATAGAATCTTACATTAGTTTCCATTCAGAACAAATGAATGTGGATCAACATCATACTCAAGACCACCACCATCTCAGCGAGATTGATGAAGCAACCATTCGAGAAATGTACAGAAAAAACTCTTTGGCTCCAACAATTCATAATCGTATATTGTGTGTAATGGATAATGTTATTCACCGTATATATCGCACATACGAACTGTTGGTGTTTGATATGGAACCAACAGTCATATCAGACTATGAATCAAATGAAACCGATGAAAAAAAGTTACTTGACTTACTAAGTCAAGTGAATAAATTAAGTGTACATCTAGCAGAAGAATCCATGCGAGTAGGTTACATTGAATAAATAAATATGTTTTGGTTTGCTATAATTAACATTCCCTTCAAATGAATCTCACTTCAAATCAGAACTAACAGTTTTGTTTGATATTAAATTTCTGACAATCGTGTTGTTACAACTAGCCATCTACTGGATGTGCTTTTCGACTGCTTATGAAACCTTGCTACTTCAAATTCATTTTTCTAGTAATGTCTAAAATGAAAAGAATCAAAATATTGAAAATGTGGTCATCATATCTGCAGGGAGTCTTACGAAGATATAATCAGCAGCTTGAAAATTAAATCCTATTCTAAATAGGTGAATCACGTTTTTATTGACAGATACATGAAGATAAAAAGGGCACTGCAATAATTTTCTTATTTTAGCCTATATGGGACACTAATTTAATACATCAACAAATAAATTTGGATTGATTATGAGCCTCTTTTCATCACCAGATTTCCGTCGTTTTGTCTTCTTCGACAATTCATAAGGTCCAAATATAAAACCGCTCCTGGTACTCTGTTGTTACACAGTAGGAAAATTAATTCCAGTTGTAGATTGATAAAAGAGTGAACTCGTGTTAAATACTGTTTAAATCGTAGCATGAATATCTCAAAACAATCTATTACAAAAAGCGTTCAAGATCTATCATAGTTTCTGGGGGAAATGTTGAATTGTTTGGTCAAAATAAATAAATTTTTTAAAATAACACTTCTGGTATACCTGAAAAACTAAATATAACCGTTAAAATCTTCGGACACATACTTAAGAGGTTGTACTATCTAAGACAATGTGAGCACTTTCTTCTATGATACTTTAGCATTAAAACATTAACATTAAAATAATGAGCACACTGGCATAGGATGCATATGGTACCAGCTAGTTTAAACTCCTAATATCTAGGCAATAATTTGGTATGCGATAACGTTAAAACTGAATGTAATTCCATCAACAATTCTTGGCATTTAGATGCTTATATGGAAAGTTATTGAAATCTGTGTGGTTTTATATATTTGGAAAATTGAGGGTTTAACTATGCAAGAAAATTGAATACACAGTTTTTGTTGAACCTGTTTTCTATGCAATTACATAAGAGCAGACCTTTGAAAAAATTAAAGAGCTAGGTAACTGCAGAAGACATGAAACGGATTTTTATACTAACAGAGTTATCTTTTTGTTTAGTGAACAGAGAAAGGGATTTAAGTCTGTTTGTACACAAGATGGCAAGAGACTAAGACGTAAAGGCTGAAGTATAAAATTAGCTTGTAAACACGTCATGGCACCAATAGCTTCTTGAAGCAAGAGGATAGGTGCTGGAATGAATCGAATTATCTAAAAAGTAATACTAATAGATAAACACCAAAATCGTTTTTCAGATGTTGATGTGCCAGTAAATCATTAGAAGATTCGGAGTTATAAATTCGATTCAGGTGATAAACGTTTCGTGTATTTATTAATTCAAGAAGGGCGACCAATGTAGATTAAACATAATATGTAATCAGATAGGAGAGGTGATCAACTTTTGCAATGGAAATCTTTTTGAGCAGTAATTATTGATTATCTACATGTCTTAAATTCAAAGAAACTTTATTCTGTTTTGACTACTGTGTGATACAAAAGTTCAAGCAGTCCATATGCTTATCAGTTTTATGGATAGTTTTAAAACACGTAGTAACGAAGTGCATTCAAAACTGAATTAACTTTTGCTGAAATTGTCATGTATTTGGTTTGAAGAGACTGTAATTTACTACTAGTTAGCGTTGTGCGAAACTTGATAGTGCATTTTCGTTCAACTGTTATAATAGGATGATTTGACAAATACATTCAACCCAACAGATTAATGCGGCCAAGTAATCACAGCTCACAAAACCCGGATTAGAGATGAGACAAACTAACAAGCTTCATATAACAAGCTAACCAAACACCAAAGTACAAGCTTTGATATGTGAGGAAGCTATGTAATTAAAGAAAAAAATTTAGAACTAAATAAAAAATCTAAATTAATTTAGACCATAAATGATTATCAGAATCGGGTTTCGTAGGCCGATCCTCAACCAATTAACTGAAGGTTTATCAGAATTACTGACCACTGTGTATCAGAAATAAACATTTAATTGTTATCCCCTTTTAGTAGGCTTATAAACCTGGCGAAAACTGGTCAGCCAATGAAAACGTAAAACTTCACCCGTGCGTACGTAAATCAATTTAAGTTGCCATATCACATAGGCACAGAGACGCTATTGGCAATTACAAATAC